>WNGS01096570.1:49696-64679 GCA_020271785.1 Procambarus virginalis
GAAAGATTCAATACCACCCTCCACCGTTAAGATCACAACACCCGTTACTGGTGGAGCTCTCCACACCCGTTACTGGTGGAGCTCTCCACACCGTTACTGGTGGAGCTCTCCACACCCGTTACTGGTGGAGCTCTCCACACCCGTTACTGGTGGAGCTTTCCACACCCGTTACTGGTGGAGCTCACCACACCTGTTGAGGCGGACTCGTGTCCAAGCACCCAGACGCCTCTCACATGCCCGCGTCACCTCTTGGGTGGGTTGATCGCCATCAATCATCTGGCAGACCTTCGTCAACTATGGCGTGGAGGGAAGGCAGCGGCGGGAACACCTTCCCCTCACCTGTGTCTGCACGTTGGAATTCATAACGAGATTCTTTGTCATAACAATGAAACAACCTGAAGACCCGGGAACTACTGACCACCGTAGCAGGCATGTTGGTCCACACGAGACACGGCCAGTTTTAGTCCTTTCACTCTCACCCAGATGTGTATATTCTACCTGTTCTGGAACCCTGGTGAACCGTCTGGGTGGTAGCTGGCCACCTGATGAACCGTCTTGGTGGTAGCTGGCCGCCCTGGTGAACCGTCTTGGTGGTAGCTGGCCGCCCTGGTGAACCGTCTTGGTGGTAGCTGGCCGCCCTGGTGAACCATCTGGGTGGTAGCTGGCCGCCCTGGTGAACCATCTGGGTGGTAGCTGGCCGCCCTGGTGAACCATCTGGGTGGTAGCTGGCCGCCCTGGTGAACCATCCGGGTGGTAGCTGGCCGCCCTGGTGAACCGTCTTGGTGGTAGCTGGCCGCCCTGGTGAACCATCTGGGTGGTAGCTGGCCGCCCTGGTGAACCATCTGGGTGGTAGCTGGCCGCCCTGGTGAACCGTCTTGGTGGTAACTGGCCGCCCTGGTGAACCATCTGAGTGGTAGCTGGCCGCCCTGGTGAACCATCTGGGTGGTAGCTGGCCGCCCTGGTGAATCATCTGGGTGGTAGCTGGCCGCCCTGGTGAACCACCCGGGTGGTAGCTGGCCGCCCTGGTGAACCATCCGGGTGGTAGCTGGCCGCCCTGGTGAACCACCCGGGTGGTAGCTGGCCGCCCTGGTGAACCACCCGGGTGGTAGCTGGCCGCCCTGGTGAACCATCCGGGTGGTAGCTGGCCGCCCTGGTGAACCACCCGGGTGGTAGCTGGCCGCCCTGGTGAACCACCCGGGTGGTAGCTGGCCGCCCTGGTGAACCACCCGGGTGGTAGCTGGCCGCCCTGGTGAACCACCCGGGTGGTAGCTGGCCGCCCTGGTGAACCACCCGGGTGGTAGCTGGCCGCCCTGGTGAACCACCGGGTGGTAGCTGGCCGCCCTGGTGAACCATCTGGGTGGTAGCTGGCCGCCCTGGTGAACCATCCGGGTGGTAGCTGGCCGCCCTGGTGAACCATCCGGGTGGTAGCTGGCCGCCCTGGTGAACCACCTGGGTGGTAGCTGGCCGCCCTTCCACTCCTCACGCCTGGTCGCCAACACAACAAATGGTCGCAGTGTTGGCTGAGTGGCTAGGTTCACTCGGTGTACTGACTCACTATTGACGTACAACGGTATAACGTTCCCTTCATGTACACACTGATCAACAATGTAGAACAACGTCACACACCTTGTACACCTGTGACATGTGCAGGTGAGACACACGGTACACGTGCAGGTGAGACACACGGGACACGTGCAGGTGAGACACACGGGACACGTTCAGGTGAGACACGCGAGACACGTGCAGGTGAGACACACGAGACACGTGCAGGTGAGACACACAAGACACGTGCAGGTGAGACACATGAGACACGTGCAGGTGAGACACATGAGACACGTGCAGGTGAGACACGCGAGACACGTGCAGGTGAGACACACGAGACACGTGCAGGTGAGACACATGCAACACTTGCAGGTGAGACACATGAGACACGTGCAGGTGAGACACACAAGACACGTGCAGGTGAGACACATGAGACACGTGCAGGTGAGACACATGAGACCGTGCAGGTGAGACACGCGAGACACGTGCAGGTGAGACACACGAGACACGTGCAGGTGAGACACACGGGACACGTTCAGGTGAGACACACGAGACACGTGCAGGTGAGACACACGAGACACGTGCAGGTGAGACACATGCAACACTTGCAGGTGAGACACATGAGACACGTGCAGGTGAGACACATGAGACACGTGCAGGTGAGACACACGAGACACGTGCAGGTGAGACACACGGGACACGTGCAGGTGAGACACATGCAACACTTGCAGGTGAGACACATGAGACACGTGCAGGTGAGACACATGAGACACGTGCAGGTGAGACACACGGGACACGTGCAGGTGAGACACATGAGACACGTGCAGGTGAGACACATGAGACACGTGCAGGTGAGACACACGAGACACTTGCAGGTGAGACACATGCAACACTTGCAGGTGAGACACATGCAACACTTGCAGGTGAGACACGTGCAGGTGAGACACATATGAGACACGTGCAGGTGAGACACATGAGACACGTGCAGGTGAGACACACGAGACACGTGCAGGTGAGACACATGCAACACTTGCAGGTGAGACACATGAGACACGTGCAGGTGAGACACACGAGACACGTGCAGGTGAGACACACGGGACACGTGCAGGTGAGACACACGGGACACGTGCAGGTGAGACACACGGGACACGTGCAGGTGAGACACACGAGACATGTGCAGGTGAGACACACGGGACACGTGCAGGTGAGACACGAGACACGTGCAGGTGAGACACACAGGACACGTGCAGGTGAGACACACAGGACACGTGCAGGTGAGACACACGAGACACGTGCAGGTGAGACACACAGGACACGTGCAGGTGAGACACACAAGATACGTGCAGGTGAGACACACAGGACACGTGCAGGTGAGACACACGAGATACCTGCAGGTGAGACACACAGGACACGTGCAGGTGAGACATACAGGACACGTGCAGGTGAGACACGCGAGACACGTGCAGGTGAGACACACGAGACACGTCAGGTGAGACACACGAGACACGTGCAGGTGAGACACACGGGACACGTGCAGGTGAGACACACGAGACACGTGCAGGTGAGACACACGAGACACGTGCAGGTGAGACATACAGGACACGTGCAGGTGAGACACACGAGACACGTGCAGGTGAGACACACGGGACACGTGCAGGTGAGACATACAGGACACGTGCAGGTGAGACACGCGAGACACGTGCAGGTGAGACATACAGAACACGTGCAGGTGAGACACATGAGACACGTGCAGGTGAGACACACGAGACACGTGCAGGTGAGACACACGAGACACGTGCAGGTGAGACACATGAGACACGTGCAGGTGAGACACATGAGACACGTGCAGGTGAGACACACGGGACACGTGCAGGTGAGACACACGAGACACGTGCAGGTGAGACACATGAGACACGTGCAGGTGAGACACACGAGACACGTGCAGGTGAGACACACGAGACACGTGCAGGTGAGACACACGAGACACGTGCAGGTGAGACACACGAGACACGTGCAGGTGAGACATACAGGACACGTGCAGGTGAGACACACGAGACACGTGCAGGTGAGACACACGAGACACGTGCAGGTGAGACACAGGACACGTGCAGGTGAGACACGCGAGACACGTGCAGGTGAGACACACAGGACACGTGCAGGTGAGACATACAGGACACGTGCAGGTGAGACACGCGAGACACGTGCAGGTGAGACACACGAGACACGTGCAGGTGAGACATACAGGACACGTGCAGGTGAGACACACGAGACACGTGCAGGTGAGACACACGGACACGTGCAGGTGAGACACACGAGACACGTGCAGGTGAGACACACGAGACACGTGCAGGTGAGACACACGGGACACGTGCAGGTGAGACACACGGGACACGTGCAGGTGAGACACACGAGACACGTGCAGGTGAGACACACGGGACACGTGCAGGTGAGACACACGAGACACGTGCAGGTGAGACACGTGCAATACACCAGAGTTGAGAAACATGGCTGGCAATGCCAATTTAAGCTGAACTAGTGCAAGAACCCCATCATAGTCGGGTCAGGGGCCGGGGTCGTGACCTGACCATTGTGGAGGAGAATGGAACGACCTGTCGTCGTCCACCAGGTCTTACCTAACCACCCGCTCCTCCACTTGGGGTCATACTAGGGTCGTTACTGTACCCGTGACCCGACCCTCGGCAGGTCAACTTGGTGGTCACGGCATATGAGTTAAGTAGAAGCATTATCTGCTAATGGACAACATACTGTATGACTCTTAATTTCAACTCTAATTCTGTGTTGGTGGGCGTTGTATTTGCTGGCTAGCGGGGAACTTGTTAAGTGAGTGTGGCATTGTTAAGTGAGTGTGGCATTGTTAAGTGAGTGTGGCATTGTTAAGTGTGTGTGGCATTGTTAAGTGAGTGTGGCATTGTTAAGTGAGTGTGGCACTTGTTAAGAGTGTGGCACTTGTTAAGTGAGTGTGGCATTGTTAAGTGAGTGTGGCATTGTTAAGTGAGTGTGGCATTGTAAGTGAGTGTGGCATTGTTAAGTGAGTGTGGCATTGTTAAGTGAGTGTGGCATTGTTAAGTGAGTGTGGCACTTGTTAAGAGTGTGGCACTTGTTAAGTGAGTGTGGCATTGTTAAGTGAGTGTGGCACTTGTTAAGTGAGTGTGGCACTTGTTAAGTGAGTGTGGCATTGTTAAGTGAGTGTGGCATTGTTAAGTGAGTGTGGCATTGTTAAGTGAGTGTGGCATTGTTAAGTGAGTGTGGCACTTGTTAAGAGTGTGGCACTTGTTAAGTGAGTGGCACTTATTAACAGAGTGTGGCACTTGTTAAGTGAGTGTGGCACTTGTTAAGTGAGTGTGGCACTTGTTAAGTGAGAGTGGCACTTGTTACGTAAGTGTGACACTTGTTAAGTGAGTGTGGCACTTGTTAAGTGAGTGTGGCACTTGTTAAATGAGTGTGGCACTTGTTAAGTAAGTGTGGCACTTGTTAAGTGAGTGTGGCACTTGTTAAGTGAGTGTGGCACTTGTTAAGTGAGTGTGGCATTTGTTAAGTGAGTGTGGCACTTGTTAATTGAGTGTGACACTTGTTAAGTGAGTGTGGTACTTGTTAAGTGAGTGTGACACTTGTTAAGTGAGTGTGGCACTTGTTAAGTGAGTGTGGCACTTGTTAAGTGAGTGTGACACTTGTTAAGTGAGTGTGGCGCTTGTTAAGTGAGTGTGGCACTTGTTAAGTGAGAGTGGCACTTGTTAAGTAAGTGTGACACTTGTTAAGGGAGTGTGGCACTTGTTAAGTGAGTGTGGCACTTGTTAAGTGAGTGTGGCACCTGTTAAGTGAGTGTGGTACTTGTTAAGTGAGTGTGACACTTGTTAAGTGAGTATGGCACTTGTTAAGTAAGTGTGACACTTGTTAAGTGAGTGTGGCACTTGTTAAGTGAGTGTGGTACTTGTTAAGTGAGTGTGACACTTGTTAAGTGAGTGTGACACTTGTTAAGCAAGTGTGACACTTGCTAAGTGAGTGTGGCACTTGTTAAGAGAGTGTGGCACTTGTTAAGTGAGTGTGGTACTTGTTAAGTGAGTGTGGTACTTGTTAAGTGAGTGTGACACTTGTTAAGTGAGTGTGGCACTTGTTAAGTGAGTGTGGCACTTGTTAAGTGAGTGTGGCACTTGTTAAGTGAGTGTGACACTTGTTAAGTGAGTGTGGCACTTGTTAAGTGAGAGTGGCACTTGTTAAGTGAGTGTGGCACTTGTTAAGTGAGAGTGGCACTTGTTAAGTGAGTGTGGCACTTGTTAAGTGAGAGTGGCACTTGTTAAGTGAGTGGCACTTGTTAAGTGAGTGTGGCACTTGTTAAGAGTGTGGTATTTGTTGAGTGTGGCACGTGTTAAGAGAGTGTAGCACTTGTTAAGTGAGTGTGGCACGTGTTAAGTGGGTGTGGCACTTGTTAAGTGAGTATGGCACATGTTAAGTGAGTGTGGCACTTGTTAAGTGAGTGTGGCACTTGTTAAGTGAGTGTGGCACTTGTTAAGTGAGAGTGGCACTTGTTAAGTAAATGTGACACTTGTTAAGAGTGTGGTATTTGTTAAATGAGTGTGGCACTTGTTAAGTGAGTGTGGCACTTGTTAGGAGTGTGGTATTTGTTAAGTAAGTGTGGCACTTGTTAAGTGAGTGTGGCACTTGTTAAGAGTGTGGTATTTGTTAAGTGAGTGTGGCACTTGTTAAGTGAGTATGGCACATGTTAAGTGAGTGTGGCACTTGTTAAGTGAGTGTGGCACTTGTTAAGTGAGTGTGGCACTTGTTAAGAGTGTGGTATTTGTTAAATGAGTGTGGCACTTGTTAAGTGAGTGTGGCACTTGTTAAATAAGAGTGTGTTATTTGTTAAGTGAATGTGGCACTTGTTAAGTGAGTATGGCACATGTTAAGTGAGTGTGGCACTTGTTAAGTGAGTGTGGCACTTGTTAAGTGAGTGTGGCACTTGTTAAGAGTGTGGTATTTGTTAAGAGAGTGTGGCACTTGTTAAGAGAGTGTGGCACTTGTTAAGTGAGTGTGGCACTTGTTAAGAGAGTGTGGCACTTGTTAAGTGAGTGTGGCACTTGTTAAGAGAGTGTGGCACTTGTTAAGAGAGTGTGACACTTGTTAAGTGAGTGTGGCACTTGTTAAGTGAGAGTGGCACTTGTTAAGTGAGTGTGGCACTTGTTAAATGAGTGTGGCACTTGTTAAGTGAGTGTGGCACAGGTTAAGAGAGTGTGGCACTTGTTACGTGAGTGTGGCACAGGTTAAGAGAGTGTGGCACTTGTTAAGTGAGTATGGCACTTGTTAAGAGAGTGTGGCACTTGTTAAGTGAGTGTGGCACAGGTTAAGAGAGTGTGGCACTTGTTAAGTGAGTGTGGCACTTGTTAAGAGAGTGTGGCACTTGTTAAGTGAGTGTGGCACTTGTTAAGAGAGTGTGGCACTTGTTAAGAGAGTGTGGCACTTGTTAAGAGTGTGGCACTTGTTAAGTGAGTGTGGCACTTGTTAAGAGTGTGGCACTTGTTAAGTGAGTGTGGCACTTGTTAAGAGTGTGTGGCACTTGTTAAGTGAGTGTGGCACTTGTTAAGAGAGTGTGGTACTTGTTAAGTGAGTGTGGCACTTGTTAAGAGAGTGTGGCACTTGTTAAGAGAGTGTGGCACTTGTTAAGTGAGTGTGGCACAGGTTAAGAGAGTGTGGCACTTGTTAAGTGAGTGTGGCACAGGTTAAGAGAGTGTGGCACTTGTTAAGTGAGTATGGCACTTGTTAAGAGAGTGTGGCACTTGTTAAGTGAGTGTGGCACAGGTTAAGAGAGTGTGGCACAGGTTAAGTGAGTGTGGCACTTGTTAAGTGAGTGTGGCACTTGTTAAGAGAGTGTGGCACTTGTTAAGAGAGTGTGGCACAGGTTAAGAGAGTGTGGCACTTGTTAAGTGAGTGTGGCACTTGTTAAGAGAGTGTGGCACTTGTTAAGTGAGTGTGGCACAGGTTAAGAGAGTGTGGCACAGGTTAAGTGAGTGTGGCACTTGTTAAGAGAGTGTGGCACTTGTTAAGTGAGTGTGGCACAGGTTAAGAGAGTGTGGCACAGGTTAAGTGAGTGTGGCACAGGTTAAGTGAGTGTGGCACAGGTTAAGTGAGTGTGGCACTTGTTAAGAGAGTGTGGCACTCGCTCGCACTATATTTCCCGTTTCTAAGCTTTTCTCTTCGCCTGTCTCTCTCCGTCGTCTTTACTTCCCCCTTCCTTACAAGTGAGCTGGGCCTGGGAGGGGGAACTGTGGAAGATGACAGAAAAGTAAGGAGAGGTAATGAGACACTGGTAATTATTAATAATCAAGACGTTTCCTATCGTTATCTACGCTCATCCGTTATCTAGTGTACGTGTGAACACTTTACCGCCGCTTAATTGGTCTCGTCCGAGACCAGCGCTCACAACGCCGCCAGAAGAACCAAGGAGCGGGTCAGCGTTCACTCCTTCCTCTAAACTTGTCACTCTTGTGTCCTCATGATGCACCCAGAGTCTGCCAGTGCAGGCTCTACTCTTTACTTGCCTCTGTATGACTAACCATCCTGTGTGATGGGCACTTTAGCATCACGTAGCTAGTTTTTTTTACACACACACTGTACTCCCCTTCATATAGTCTAGTGTAGCTGGCTCTTGACACACACCGTACTCCCCCTAATATAGTCTAGGGCAGCTGGCTCTTGACACTTATTTACAAGATTTAAACGGAAATGTTACACTTGAAAACTGCGGAATAAATCTGAACAACAGGAAGCAAAGTTGTAAGCATGCTGCAAAGAGGAGGAGGAAGCAGTAGAGGAGGCAGCAGGAGAGGAAGCAGCAGGAGAGGAGGCAGCAGGAGAGGAGGCAGCAGGAGAGGAAGCAGCAGGAGAGGAGGCAGCAGGAGAGGAGGCAGCAGGAGAGGAAGCAGCAGGAGAGGAAGCATCGGGGAGGCAACTACAGTGTTAACGACCGATCTGAGGCCTCGGCCAGTTACACCCAGGTGCTGTGTACACCCGCACGCCCACTCTTTCACGCCCACACGCCCCTTCCTCCACACCCACTCACGCCCACACGGCCCCTCCTCCACACCCACTCACGCCTCCTCCACACCCACTCACGCCCCCCTCCTCCACGCTCTCTCACGCCCGCACGTCCCATTTCTACACCCAAATCCACTCACACATACGCCCACACAGACACACACACGCCCTCCCCGCACTCCCTCCCACACGAATTCACGCTCCCGCCCTCTTCAGGAATTTGTACACCAGTTGATTTACAGTTGAGAGGCGGGACCAAAGAGCCAAAGCTCAACCCCCGCAAGTACAACTAGGTGAGTACACTCACACTCGCTAACGGGTACAGAGAACGATGACAATGTTAATCCCAGGAATTAGAAACATTCTTAATAAAGAGAGATAAAGAAACCTTAATTTACATTCTCTAGACGCACAGAGTGTAAGGGGAGACGTGGCTGAAGTACACATATGGATGGAAGGGTAAATGCTAAATATATCTACACAAAATACAACGCGAACAAAATGGATACAAACTGGATAAGTTCGGATTAAAAGAAACCTGGGTAAATACTGGTTTGGGAAGTTGTTGTTTTAGATTCAGCCTCTCGCAACAAAAGTTACAAGCAGCACGGGCTGTGGTGATCCCGTCGCACTCTCCTGGCACAAGAGATGTGCGGGGTTTGGCAAAATGGTTGTCGATTTATAGAACAAATTTTCTGTTAACATAATGGACGGGGAGTCCCTGGATTAATTCATGCGTTGGTTAGGGAAAGATATGAATGAGTTGGGTCTGGCGGGGAACAATTATGAGCTGCCTCACATGGGCTAATGGCCATATAGATTGTATCTATTTATTTATGCTCACTTATACTAGCTGCGTCACCCACTTTGATCTCCTTTAATCAGTGAGAACTATGACGAAGTCAAGGAACAACCGCGTATGATGTAAAGACCCGCATCATCTGCAGACTATTGTCAACGGCCACAATGGTACAACATGTCACTGGTTGTGTGAGGGAGCGTGACACTCGTGACGACCAGTGTGTCCGCTCTGGTGTCTTCACCTTCAGTGTGTCGTCCCTGGAGCTGACCTTTGGTCCTCAACTATGTTGACCATTACAGTGTACTTGGTGACTGGTCACTCACTGCCGTTACCGTCTTAATAACCAACCTGCAGTTGGCAGGCTTTATGCCCAACACAAAACCAAACCAGTATTTTTGTCATATTATGTATTCAAAATTATATATATATATATATATATATATATATATATATATATATATATATATATATATAATATATATATATATATATATATATATATATTTGTAATTATTGTTGCTGTCGAAATTATTAACAAATAGGATATGACTGTGCAGACGTTGAGTCACAATAACGGGGTTGATGATGACCAAACCACACATCAGAAGATGAAGAGGCGACGACGTTTCGGTCCGTCGTGGACCATTATCAAGTCGTATGACATCGTCACATACGACGTGTGACCTTTATGTGTCCGCCGTATAGCGGGAGTGTTGTGTCCGGCGGTGACCTACACCACGGCCAGTGTAGGGACACAAAGGTGCCCGGTAATACACTCCAGCTCGGCCTCGGCTCATAACCAGAATTCCGAGTACGAATCCCAGGCGGAAGAGAAATAGTTGGGCGCATTTCCTGTCACCTAATGCGTCTGTTCACCTAGCAGTAAATCGGTACCCCAGGAGTTAGTCAACTTGTTATGGCGCTGCATCCTGAGGAGAGTCAGTAGTTCCACTTTGAGAGGACCTGAATATAAGCCTTTCATGTATATATATATACACTGGGTGCCTGTCCCCAGCCCACAAGGTAGGAGAGGAGAACAAGGCGCCATAATCACATGTGCTGAGCAGGACACACCCACCTGGGCCTACCAGGCACACACACTACCAAACACACAAAGTGTACAACAGTGAAGAGATGGAGTCCGCCGTGGGAGACAAGAGTCCCTTACAACACTGCGCTCCCCGGCAACCTTGCTTTTGTAATGTAACTGTTGTGCCTGGCACTCAGCACCTGCTGGGGTGGCACTCCTGAGTTACGTCACCCCTCACCCTTGTCTCAGCACCTGCTGGGGTGGCACTCCTGAGTTACGTCACCCCTCACCCTTGTCTCAGCACCTGCTGGGGTGGCACTCCTGAGTTACGAGGAGCTAAAGAACAAGCAGGGGAGACGAAGTAATAATGACGACAAAAAGAGACAGAGAAGAATGTAGGAGGAAGTACAGATAAAGCTTTTGATGATAATAAAGGGAAAGAAATAGAGAACAGGATCATATAATGACAAGAAAATATCGCGTTTGTGAAGCATTAGACATAAGGGTAAGAGTGTGCGTACAGTGTGTCATAGTGAGGGCGCACCAGGCCAGCGTACCTGGCGAGGGTCAGGAGAGGCCCGGCGCCCGGCCTGTGTCTGTGTTGATTGTAGTTTATTGTGCATCCCATACTCATCCTGTGAGCGGTAGCGCAAAAGCATTACAGAGGGCACAAAAGGTCTTTATCAGACCTCATCTTAGATTATTACATTAACAATTCATCTAACCTTCACACCTTATAGTTACAATGTCAGCTAGTTACAGAGAAAGTGCTATTACAAGAGCTACATATTTACAGTAAGTCATCATACATTAATGGTAGGTCTTATCACTAATACATAATAGTTTGACCAATGGGGATATTACAGGGTCATAGGGGAGCTTCTGTTTATTATTCGTCCTCACAATACCATACTTGTTTCTGAATCTCATATGTCGTTCATCTACTGGAAGCGAAATGTGGATACAGTGCAAGGATTTCAGGTAATTTATCCATGGTAATAAGATAGGTTGCCATATCATACAGAGTGAGCTTAGATTTATCTCTAAATGGCTCAATTTTACTACAATCCAAGATATAGTGTTCGAGTGTGTGTCCCTGTCTTTGTCCACACACTTTACACTTTACTTCATCTACATCCCTATACAAGCCGAATTGCCAGAGATACTTGTAGCCAAGTCTTATAAGAGCTGTGACAACATCTGTTAGTCTACTGACTTTGTTACTTGCCCCATACACATGTTTTACTTCACACATTTCATTGTGATGAACAATGGACCTGCTAGTTCCAGTTTGCACAGTTCTACTTTCTTCAAATTCATCCAGGAGTTCTCGTCTAATGACACTTTTAAGGGACCTATTTGATAACTCAAGATTCCGTTCAATACTGTCTTTATTTACTGCAGCCTTAGCAAGGGCGTCAACTTTGTCATGTTCCTGCAGGCCAATGTGAGAAGGAATCCACAACATTTTTATATTTACCCTCTTGCTAAGTATTCTTATATATCTACGTCTAGCTTCCAAGACAAGCACGTTATTACTTGATTGCAAACTGTTTATTGCTCGTAGTGAGGAAAGGGAGTCAGAAATAATTAAGCTGTCTACTTCAGTGTTCTCAATAATTTCGAGTGCTACCAGTATCGCTACCAACTCGGCTTGCATTGTGGACGCCCAGTTACTAATTCGGATATTCCTTTGAATTGTGCTGCCATCGGGCTGATGAGCAATAACAGCACTTCCTGCCCTCCCTGTAGCTGTATTGAGTGATCCGTCAGTGTATATGGTCTGTGCAATGTTGTTTTCAGCTTGTATAGTGAATGTGTTCTATGGTGCTTAATTTAGCAGCAAGCTGAGCATGAGGGTTGTTTGTGATTAGTTTCTTGGTGGGGTATGCAGGGGTCAGGATGTCAAAAGGTATTATCTGCCAGGGTGAAAGGAAGTGCTGTACTCTTTCATCTGTATATACATCGTGCAGTCCCATCATTTTAATATGAGTGGCTGTTCTTTGATTCCATTTAGACTCGCTAGTTCCATTTCGTATGTGTTCTAACAGTACAACTGACACAATGTTGTTTTTGTTATCACGCAGAAGCTTTAGTCCCATCATAAGATTAATTTCAAATATTCTATCTCTAATGCTAAGTATATTTAATTCTTTCCGCATGCTGAGAACTTTGGTAGTTATAGGACAGCCAAGTATAATTCTGAGTGCTTCATTTTGCATTTTTTCCAGTCTATCAATACTTTTGCCATTTTGCAGGACCAAAGCTGGTGCATGATAGTCTATCAGAGACCTTATATACGCTAAATACATCATTCTTGCTATTCTAATATTAACATCATATTTCGGGCTGTACCCCACTACAGTTCTGAGAGCCTTGAGTCTGTCTCTACATTGTTGATGTAACTTATTGACTGCAGTTGAGGTACAAGGGACATAGACACCAAGGTATTTGAAAGAAGAGACATAGTCTATTGGTATATTATCTATCTTAAGTTTTCGTGGTCCACTTTTGCGGTTGCCAATTTGTCTGTTAAATACCTTAGTTTTAGCAGCGTTGGTTACAAGACCAAGGCTCTCACAAGCTGTATGTATACAATTTAAGATTGTTTGCATTTCGCGGTGGGTTTTAGTATGTACAAGGATGTCATCTGCATAGCTGATAGTGATGTTTGCCGGACTAGTTGGAATTGATTTTAGTAAAGCATTAATTAGAACATTAAACAAGGTAGGACTGAGTACTCCTCCTTGTGGGGTGCCTAGTTGCATTACTTTAGTTTCACTCTTGTAGCCTTGGAACAGTGCAGAGGACTTCCGGTTGGTAAGATAGCCTCGTATCCATTGTAATAAATGTCCCCCTATATCCATTCTCGCTAATTCATACATAATCACTTCCCTATTAGCAATATCAAAGGCATTTTTTAAATCAAGAAATGTTGTGTACTTGTGCCTTTTATCTCCATGAACAGTAAGAAAGGTTGTGATACAGTTGTGTACACTTTTACCATGTGTGATACCATTGATAACAGGTGACATGTGTTCTTTAACTCTATACAATAATCTATTAAGCACCATTCTCTCAAAGGTTTTACACATGCAACTGGTCAGTGAGATGGGACGGAAAGCATCAGGTTGGCCAGGCTTTGGTACAGGTACCGTAAGACTGGTGGTCCATGATACTGGCAACTGCCCAGTGACATAACTGGCATTAAACAATTCTAATAATGGGTTACCGGGTACACGATGTAGGAGTCTTAGAATATCATAGGTGATACCGTCCTCACCAGGAGCAGTGCTACTGCCCCTGGAGAGGGCTGCATCCAATTCATAATCTGTATATGGAACATCACATTCATCATGTTGCTTGCTCAACATGAAATTTATGAGAGAATTTCTGTCTGTGGACCTCTCCTGCAATTTCTCCCTAGTGCTAGCTGGTAACATTCCAAAGCTGGAAACCTGAGCCCATTTTGCAATTAACTGATTGGCTTTCTGTTGCGGGTTTGGGTGTGAAACTTGTCTGCTATTTTTACCAATAATTTTGTTTATGCCTTTCCAGGCTTTGCCCAGGGAGTATGCAGGTTAAGTCCACTAACAAAACCCTCCCATTCATTTTGTCTCAGTTCAGTCATTCTCTCCCTTGCCGCTGCAAGCGCGGCCTGAAACAGTTTTAACATTGAGGAGTTCTAAGGCTCTTATATGCTTTACCTGTCTGTCTAGCAATTGATTTAAGCTTTTTCAGTTTAGCATCATCATAGTACTGGTTGTGTCTGACCTGTTCCCAGTACGTCTTTTTGTTGGTGTGACTCACTATTTTTATGGCCTCATAGGTTTATTTACGAGGGTCATCAAAAACTGTTGTACATTCTCAGGCTCATAATTGTTATACCAATGTTCTATGCTGTTATAAAAAAAATTTCTTGCTCTTTCCTTACTGTTAGCCTGCGTCTACTCAGCTTAGTGCCAGGTAGGTCAACATTAGCCACGTGTATGTTAGCTGTTATGGCTAAATGGTCAGACATTAAGTCATCCATAATATCAGTCTCATGAGTTGTGTATGACAGGTTAAAGCCAATGCACCTATCAAGGACTCCCTCCATATATTTCGTTGGTTGATTCTTACTGATAATTTGAACATCATCATATGCATCGAGAAGTACAACAATCTTCTCAGTTGGTGTTTGTGAGTTGTTCCCTAATTGTTTGTGTTTAGCATTTAATCCCCAATTAATATGTAGATCAGTATGTGCAAACTAGATAGGTCGTATACTGGAGGAGGCAGTAGGTGCATAGGCATTCAAAACATTAAGTGTAGAGTTACCAACGTGAACCGGATACCATGATATTGAAACCCCTCTCGTTGTTGGGCGGGAAGTGGCTCATGTGGCAGGGATTTTTTAACATACATGAGACACGTATTTTTTATCTGGGATTTACCACTGATAACTAGGAAATTCTGCGGGGTTTTACCTGTGGGAGTTAGGGTTTCTTGGAGGCAGACAATATCTATATCTTCAGTCATAACCTTATGATGGAGGTCTGAATACCGTTTTCTAAGAGAAA
>WNGS01096571.1:0-11718 GCA_020271785.1 Procambarus virginalis
TTACAGGAACTTCTTCTCCACAGCTCATAAAACGGAGGAAGGGTCCTGAAGAGATATTGATTAATAGACCCTGTTAACCTACAGGACAAAAATCAGAAGATACATACTAAGATTAACAATATAAACCAAGAAAACAGCCAGCCTACTCATGAGAAAGCTCCAGACACGGAGCAGAACGCTCTAAAGAGAACAAACGTCGTCTATGCCTTCAAATGCCCTCTTGGGGACTGTAAGCCTAAAAAAAAAACAGTATATAGGCTAGACAACAACATCTCTTTCCAGGCGTTTAACGATGCATAAGCAACAGGGCTCCATTAAGGAACATATACTCTCTTCCCACAACCAAACCAACACCAGAAAATCTTAACAAACAACACAGAAATCATTGATAGATACAGCGACAGCAGGCGGCTTGACATCTGCGAGGCACTACACATCTAGAAGTCAACACCAGCAATCAACAGCCAATTAACGCATAACTATATTCTACCCACTTCAAGACTCCGCTCCAATAGAAACATCAAGAAATATGGGCCAATAGGCCTTCTGCAGTTCTATTTGTACCCAACTTCTATACCCATTATTCTGTGTTTTGTTGAAAGTTTGTTTTTCACCCCACTAATAAATATATATTATATATATATATATATATATATATATATATATATATATATATATATATATATTTATATATATATATATATATATATATATATATATATATATATATATATATATATATATATATATATTGAACAGACTTTGAACAGACTGCCTCCAGGCCGTCTGGAGGTCAAGGAAGAGGTCTCTCCAAGTTCGAGGAGTCACTTGTCAAGGAATCGGAGGCAAAGAGACAGAGAGGAAAGCCAGTAGCCAGGAAGACAGACCAGAATCGGACTTCGTTTGTGCTCGGTGTGGGATGGACTGCCACTCTCGGATTGGCCTCATCAGTCACACCAGACGCTGCACCAGGATTGACAACCAGAGCGCAACTCTATAGTCTCCCGAGACTGAAGGATGCCTACTATATATATATATATATATATATATATATATATATATATATATATATATATATATATATATATTATATATATATATATATATAATATATATATATAGGTAATCCAGCCGATAGCTGTAACTCTATAACTTCAGCATAAGTATTCCTTGGCATAGAAATGTTAATCAATCACACACCTTTCACTGCATTTTGCACGCTAACGACAATCAAGCACTTTACCAACTTCCTACAAGTAGTCAGCAAGAACTTCCATCCCACATCTGCAGGTTTACTAGCCTGACATCATCAGGTTCTTCCAGGTTTATCTACCAGGATCCTCTACAGCTCTTCCAGGCAGCTGCACCACGAAGTTCTCCTTGGACTCCAGTGGTACTCCACTACCGTTTCCACTGAAACATGTGAGACTTCACTGCTCCTATTCCCACAGTATGAGGTCCAATTCCTCACTATGGGGCTTGTTCTTCTACAGAGTACAACATCTACCCCCACAGGCTTGGAGTTCCAATCATCAACTTCTTGTCTGGCCTCAGAGTACTCCCATCAACTCCTTCGTCAGAACAAACCACAATAAGGTCTCCTGCAGGGCGCTCTCTCTCTCAATGGCGTCTGACCAGGGTGCTCCCGTGGCCCAAGAAAATATTTCTAGGTTGCTTCACACAACTCTTCTTGCCGTCCAAGACTTGAGACCACACGTTCCCAGCTTGATTCCACAGCCGAAACGTCTGCACACTTCCTTCCTCTTGAATGTATATCAACTAAGGGTTCCTCTCTAACAGGCGCTCATACGGAGCGCGACTTCCCCTCACAATGTCTGGTGCTCAAGTGGGGTCAAAGCCTCCAGAAGCAAGCCTCACACTCCCAGCAAACTCTCCATATCTTATGAGCAGTGATTTACTTACATCTTGATCACTGCCTATATTCTTAAACTGTCTGTCAAATTTAACCAATTGTTTTACATATGTATCTTCATGTCTATATTCTTTGACCTCTTAGTTAGGTCAGGCCTGACCTGACTAAGGTCAGGCCTGACCTTAGCTCTCAAGGTAGACTCGTTTCTCAGCTACCTGGGATCATAACAACTTTGCTGTGCCATTAGCCAAGTAATTAACTATACAATTTGCTGTTTCTCAGTTCTTTAATAAATCCAATGACTTTCCCTCCCCTAGCCTGCATATTTTGTACAACAGTCGGTATAGGATGATCCTTTCAAGCATCTTGCTTGTGCATGACATGAGACTGATTGATCTGTAATTGCATAGGTCTTTGGGCTTTGGAATGGGAACGATTATTGCGTGTTTCCATTGTGTTGGCAACACTCCACTTGGGAATGATTTGTTAAACAGGTGGAGTAGTGGATTCCCAAAAAAAATCACACAGTGCACTGAGTATGTCGTAGGTGATTCCTTCTTCACCAGGTTCAGTACTTTTACACTTTTGCATAGCCCCTCCCCCCTCATTACCTGGGTTGTGATTGGTTGCCCATACTCGTGTCAGCGCTAGTGTGCTCTTTCTATCCTAATTCTTCTGTCATTATGTCGCATGCACTGTTCCCTGCGTATTTCTGCAGGGAGGGAGGAGGAGGAGGAGGATGCTGCATCACTCCACTTGTGTATTAGTTCCTCAGTTTTACCCTTGGGGGTCCTTGTGAGCCGCAGGCAGGGTTCTGCTCCCCTTAGCTATCCGTATCTTTACCGACATTTGTCTTGCAGATGTTTCTCTTCCAAGAAACATTCCAAGTTTCTCTTCCAAGAAACATTCCAAGTTTCTCTTCCAAGAAACATTCCAAGTTTCTCTTCCAAGAAACATTCCAAGTTTCTCTTCCAAGAAACATTCCAAGTTTCTCTTCCAAGAAACATTCCAAGTTTCTCTTCCAAGAAACATTCCAAGTTTCTCTTCCAAGAAAGAAGAGAAACAGATGTTTCTCTTCCAAGAAAGAAGTGACACAGATGTTTATCTTTTTTTCTCTAAGTCAAGCAATTGTCTTTCTCGCTTTTTAATCTACTACTCCATGGCTACTTGACACACAGTTTTAAACAGCTATGGTTGCATTCAATGGAATGTCTCCATTACTCTCTACTCATGCTCCTTACATTTGCATTGAGCATCTTTATGTAATCGTTCTTATACCATTTTATTTTCTTCTTCTGAGGGCTACTTCCCCCAATCGTACACCGCGGAACTCTGAGACAGTGCTCAATTTGCTTATTAAGGTCATCAACAAATTTATGAATATCTTCTGTGCTTTGGTATTCCGTGAAGCAGTCATTTATCTTGTTTATGAAGTGCGGCCTCATATCTGGTCTGAGGGTTAACCTTTTTCTTTTATGTGCCTCTTTCCTTCTCTTGCTCATGTCGACGGCGGTAATCAGTGCCCAATGGTCACTAGATAAACTGTGCACAATGTGTGTACTGGCAACAGTGTTCTGTGCATTCAGCAGGAGAGCATAGTCTAATCATCCTCCTCTGAGGTGAGTTGACTGTTCATCTCCCAGGACCCTTAGATTTTCACTTCCCCTGACATAGAGGGACAGTTTCCGTCCACTGACATTGGGCTGAAGACAGTTGACATCAAAGTGTGGGTGTCTGGCATTACGATCACCAACCAGCAGGGTTGGTTCTTCGATAGTAAATTCAGGATTTTTTGTTCAGGTCAAATTTATTCTGTGGGACATATAGTTTGATTATAGAAAGAGCATTATTGTTTAAGTGTAGGATTACCCCCCAGGATACTCATAGTCATGTGGAGCTCATCAATATTCTGTGCAGAAAAGTTGTTACTTACAAAGGTGATGAGGCCCCGTTTTTTTCCCCTCAGAGGGCAGGGAGAACTTGTGATAACCGCTGAAATTTCGGGTTGATGTCATCACCCACCAGTGTCTCCTGTAGCACTATGACGTCAGTTCACGGACGGACTGTATAATGTCATTAATTCTATTGCCAACTCAATTGCAGTTCCATTGTAGTATAGTGAGTACACAATGTACATCACGCATCTCGGTGCATATACACTGTGAGTTTCCTGTCCAATACACAATTGTCAATGTATACACTGAGAAGTATACCCCGCTTCTCGGTGTATATACAATGTGAGTTTCCTGTCCTATACGCAACAGTCAATGTTCACAATATATACACCGAGAGGTATACCCTTAACCTTTATTCAGTCTAGTCGTGTTCCGGCACTGATAACCTTCCCAACGTTGACAGGCATTAATTATCCTCAAGAGACTGATAGGTCTTAATAACGATCAAGAGGTTGATAAGCCTTAATATCCCTCCAGAGGTTAATAGGTCTTACTAACCATCCAGAAGTAGACAAATCTCAATATCCATAGAGAGGTTGATAGGTCTTAATTTCCTTCCAGAGGTTGATGGTCCTTAATAACCATCAATAGGTTTATATAGGTCTTAATAACTTTCAAAAGGTTGATAGGCCTTTCTAACGCTTCAGAGGCTGGTAGGCCTTACTAACACACCAGATGCTGGTAGGCCTAATAACCCTCCAGAGGTTGAGAAGCCTTAAACCCAAAACGGAACTTCATGTTTCTTGCATCAGATGTGACCTCAAAACTCATAATGTATTTATGAGTTTTAGTTTACTAAACTTCTCTCTCCCGTGGCCACAGTTATAACTTTAGTTTACTGAACAGCTCTCTCCCGTGGCCACATTTCTATCTTTAGTTTACAAAAATGTCTGTCTTCAGTGGCCAGAGTTATCTTTCTCTTATCTGTCAACAATTTCGAGAATCAACGTCCCTGCGGCGCGGTCTCTGGCCAGGCCTCCTTGTTGGTGGTCAGGTAAACCAGGATCTCATGAATCTCTGCTTCATCACGAACAGCAGGATGATTAGAGTCTGCTTCACGGCGTCAAGCAGGATCACAAGTCTCTGCTTGATGTCGTTCAGCTGGATCTCAAGAGTCTCTGCTTCATGACGTACAACAGAATCACAAGAGTCTCTGCTTCATGCTGAAAAGTCATATGCAGACAGAATGAGAAAGACAGAAACATGACCGACAGACGAGGACAGACAGGACATACCCAATAGAAAGAGACAGAAGTAGGCACAGAAAGACAGGGATAGGAAGAGAAGGAGGATACCTGAAGAGAGGGAAGGTGAGAAAGGGAAAGGAGGGAAATTTGGGGAGACGTGAGAAAGAGGGAGACGGGCGAGAAATGTGAGAGGGGATGAATGGTGAAATGACGGTAGAGTGGGGGAGAAATGTAGAGGGGATAGAGCAAGAGATGAGAGAGGATAGGGCAAGAAGGATAGGGAGACGGTGAAAGGATAAGAGCGATGGGAGACGAGGGTAGGATAAGAGAGATGGGAGGCAAGGGTAGGATAGGAGAGCTGGGAGACGGTGGTAGGATAATAGAGATGGGACAGAGTTTCAGACAGAAATTAAGAGACAACAATAATCCCCCTTCTAGAGATTTTAAAAATATACAAGCTCAAATGAGCGTAAAAAATTACAAATCTGGACAACACCCAGACTATTGTCCTTTGCTCGTAATAACGTGTTGTTTCTGCTGTATCTCCTGACTAAATTATATTTCATATTAATGAAGAAACTAAATTTCGATACAATTCTTTTAAAATTTAAAAATATTATGAGTTCATTATGATTTTGTCTATTTCAAAAGAAAAAATACTATAATATCTGAAAGATATTCATAAACTTATTAGTAAACATAACAGAAATATTACACACAAAGTCTAAACAAATTACTACATAAGGATTCTAATCTGAAAGATTTCCAGGGTGCCTTATGGGGGTAACTATCATATTCAACATATAAATTTACATCATTGTGTTAGAGACTCAGTTGTGTAAGGATACCATCTCATATATTTAAACATATATATATATATGTCGTACCTAGTAGCCAGAACTCACTTTTTGGCCTACTATGCAAGGCTCGATTTGCCTAATAAGCCAAGTTTTCCTGAATTAATATATTTTCTCTAATTTTTTTCTCATGAAATGATAAAGCTACCGATTTCATTATGTATGAGGTCAATTTTATTTTATTGGAGTTAAAATTAATGAAGATGTATGACCGAACCTAACCAAACCTACCTAACCTAACCTAACCTATCTTTATAGGTTAGGTTTGGTTAGGTAGCCGAAAAAGTTAGGTTAGCTAAGGTTAGGTAGGTTAGGTAGTCGAAAAACAATTAATTCATGAAAACTTGGCCTATTAGGCAAATTGGGCCTTGCATAGTAGGCTGAGAAGTGCGTTCTGGCTTCTAGGTACGACATATATATATATATATATATATATATATATATATATATATATATATATATATATATATATTATTATATTTTGGTAGCAGTCTTTCCTGTAGACATATGTTATTAAATATGACCGAAAAAGTAAGATTAATAATTCTAACACGAATTTTCTCAATTTTCCTTATGTTTCTTTTTACTGATGACGGTAAATTAAAAATCAATTCTCCAAAATTCATTCTTTATTTCTAGTCTGACGCGACACTTGAGCGCGTTTCGTAAAACTTATTACATTTTCAAAGACTTTTTGTTTATCTACACAACTTATGCTTTTATGAAACAAACATTGGCTCTTATACCTGCATTTGGGTGAGGTGATGTAATACATTAGTGGGGTGAAACACAGAACATGGAAAACGGGGTATAGATTTGTAGAAGTAGAAGTCGGGTCCCAATAGAACTGCAGAAGGCCTATTGGCCCATATTTCTTGATGTTTCTATATTGGAGCGGAGTCTTGAAGTGGGTAGAATATAGTTGTACGTTAATTGGTTGTTGATTGCTGGTGTTGACTTCTTGATGTGTAGTGCCTCGCAGATGTCAAGCCGCCTGTTGTCACTGTATCTATCGATGATTTCTGTGTTGTTTGTTAAGATTTCTCTGGTGATGGTTTGGTTGTGGGAAGAGAGTATATGTTCCTTAATGGAGCCCTGTTGCTTATGCATTGTTAAACGCCTGGAAAGAGATGTTGTTGTCTTGCCTATATACTGAGTTTTTGGGGCTTACAGTCCCCAAGAGGACATTTGAAGGCATAGACGACGTTTGTCTCTTTCAAAGCGTTCTGCTGTGTGTCTGGAGAGTTTCTCATGAGTAGGTTGGCAGTTTTCTTGGTTTTATAGTAAATCGTTAGTTGTATCTTCTGATTTTTGTCTGTAGGGATAACATTTCTATTAACAATATCTTTCAGGACCCTTTCCTCCGTTTTATGAGCTGTGGAGAAGAAGTTCCTGTAAAATAGTCTAATAGGGGGTATAGGTGTTGTATTAGTTGTCTCTTCAGAGGTTGCATGGCGTTTTACTTTCCTTCTTATGATGTCTTCAATGAAACCATTGGAGAAGCCGTTGTTGACTAGGACCTGCCTTACTCTACAGAGTTCTTCGTCGACTTGCTTCCATTCTGAGCTGTGGCTGAGAGCACGGTCGACATAAGCGTTAACAACACTCCTCTTGTACCTGTCTGGGCAGTCACTGTTGGCATTTAGGCACAATCCTATGTTTGTTTCCTTAGTGTAGACTGCAGTGTGGAAACCTCCGCTCCTTTCCATGACTGTTACATCTAGAAAGGGCAGCTTCCCATCCTTCTCCATCTCGTAAGTGAAACGTAACACAGAATTCTGCTCAAACGCCTCTTTCAGCTCCTGCAGATGTCTGACATCAGGTACCTGTGTAAAAATGTCGTCAACATACCTGCAGTATATGGCCGGTTTCAAGTTCAAGTCGACTAAGACTTTTTCCTCGATAGTACCCATGTAGAAGTTTGCAAACAGGACGCCTAGGGGAGAACCCATAGCGACCCCATCTACTTGCTTATACATGTGCCCATCCGGGCTCAAGAAGGGTGCCTCCTTAGTACAAGCTTGGAGTAGTTTCCTCAGGATATTTTCTGGCACATCAAGGGGAGTACAGGCCGGGTCTCGATACACTCGGTCCAATATCATCCCGATTGTTTCATCCACAGGTACGTTGGTGAACAGTGATTCTACGTCCAACGAGGCTCTTATCCCTGTGGCCCGTGTTCCCCGTAGTAAGTCAACAAATTCCTTCGGGGATTTCAGGCTGAAGTTGCACGGGACATAAGGAGTCAGTAAGCCGTTGAGTCGTTTCGCCAGTCTGTACGTTGGTGTGGGTATCTGGCTGATAATTGGCCGAAGTGGGTTTCCAGGCTTATGCGTCTTGACGTTTCCATACGCATATCCAGGTTTATATTCTCCAATAATCTTTGGCAGGTGGAGTCCAGATTTCTTGGCATTCACAGTTTCAATCAACTTGTTGACCTTTGTTTTCAATTCGGCTGTAGTGTCCTTCGTTACCCTTTGGAATTTAGTTTGGTCAGAGAGTATGTGGTTCATTTTCGCCAGATATTCGTCTTTCATAAGGATGACGTATATTGGCGACTTGTCGCCTCTCCTGACAACTATCTCCTTGTTCTCACGAAGGCTCTTGGCTGCCGCTTTGAGCTCGGGGGTCAGTATGGTACTTCTGTAGTTGCCTCGATTCTTTCCTCCTTCTGCAATAAGTTCAGCTTGTAAGGTGTCTTTGGTGGTGACCTTCTTTTGTGCTTCGAGGTCAAATATGTCGTCCAACAAGATCTCCAACTCCACTTTCCGGGCCAACGCACTTGGTCTGGACATAACGTGACAGTTTATACCCAGATTTAGGAGAGTGACTTGGTCCTCAGTGAGGTTGATTCCTGCAAGGTTCAGGAAGCCGTCTCTGGTCGTGGAATTGCCATGGGTCCTCCATATAGTGTTGTTAGCTCTTGATAATCCTTGTTTCCGTGCTGAGGTGATGTCGGTCTGTGAGGATGTCGAGGTGTTGTTCGATGCGGGTGCGGAGACTTTCGTCGATGTTGCTGTTTCTCCATTCGTTTGTGGCCTGAAGTAGTTGCGTTGTTTTATTGTCTTTGATTTCATTATCACCGCACACTCAATCTATGAGCCTTCGTCGTCCGGTAACCAGACTGGAATCACCCGGTGACCCCTTGAAGACATGTAGACAGTTGGTTCTCCGTTGGGACGACATCTTGCGCTCAACTTTTAGCCAATACCTTATGTTGACTTCATGGTACCAAGTCATGGAGGAAGTCCCGGCAAATTACCGTCGGAATGCGCTCAAGTCACGTAAATACAGAGACCTTTTAGCCAACACTACCAATTTTTCTTGTCTCCCCATTGCTCCCTCAGCTCGACACTTGTGCCACTCAGGGGTAAGTTCTGCTAGTTTTTTTGTAGGAGTTGGGGTCTAAGCTACTCGAAACAACTAGAGACCCAAAAAAAAAAAAAAATCAAAAAAAAAAAAAAAATAAAAAAAAAAAAAAAAAATGTAAAAAAAAGAAAAATAAAAAAATAAAAAAAAAAAAAATAAAAAAAAAAAAAAAATTAGATCTGGCCATTTTTTCCTTTTTCAGCGCCTCATTGTGGCAATCCAGAGAGAAAATGTTCACTGCATCCATGATTCCTACCCGCCATCTGAAGAGCTGGAAAACTCTACAACCTGTGACAAACAGCCTTGTACACTGCATGTAATCAACTATTGGTAAACTTTTTGAGCAAATGTCATGACATTTTCAAATAAAAGTAGATAAATATACCAACCATCCAAATAAATAGGGGTGGTAGGATAAGAAAAATATCAAAGTGTTCTCAGTGAGGATCCACAGAAGTCTTCTCTGAGTACTCTTTATCTTCTTCTCCAAGGCTATGGTCCCTACACTTGCACCAACGGTGGGCCCCTCATGTTTGTTTTTAAAAAAAAAAAAAATATTATAGAATATATATATATATATGGCGGTCTCCTCTCTCGGTATATAATATATCCTATATATAATGATATTATATATATACTTATTAAATATGACCGAAAAAGTAAGATTAATAATCTAACACGAATTTTCTCAATTTTCCTTAGTTTCTTTTTACTGATGACGGTAAATTAAAAATCAATTCTCCAAAATTCATTCTTTATTTCGAGTCTGACGCGACTCTTGAACGCGTTTCTTCGTAATAACTTATTACAGTTTTCAAAGACTTTTTTGTTTATCTACACAACTTATACTTTTATGAAACAAACATTGCTCTTATACCTGCATTTGGGAAAGGTGATGTAATACATTAGTCTGGTGAAACACAGACATTGAAACGGGGTATAGATTTGTAGAAGTAGAAGGTCTCGCCCAATATACTGGCAGAAGGCGTATTGGCCCGGATTTCTTGATGTGTCTATATTGGACCGGAGTCTGGAAGTGGGTAGAATATATTTGGTATCGTAATTGGCTGTTTGATTGCTGGTGTTGACTTCTTATGTGTAGTGCCTCGCGATGTCAGCCGCCTGCTTTTACTGTATCTATCGATGATTTCCTTGTTCTTTGTTTGTCTAAGAATTTCTCTGGTGATGTTTGTGCTTCTCTTGGGGAAAGTATATGTCCCTTAATGTAGCCCTGTTGCCTATGCATTGTTAAACGCCTCGAAAGAGACGTTGTTGCCTTGCCTATATCCTGATTTTTTTGGGGCTTACCAGTCCCCAAGAGACATTTTGAAAAGCATAGAAAGTTTGTCTCTTTCAAGCGTTCTCTGCTTTGTGTCTGGAGAGTTTCTCATGTTAGGGTTGGCATTTCTTGTTTTTATAGTTAATCGTTAGTTTTATCTTCTCATTTTTGTCTGAAGGGATTTCCTCTTGGGGACTTTCAGCCCCAAAACACCTCGTATATAGGCAAGTACCACAAACATCTCTTTTCTCAGCGTTTTCTAACAATGCATTAAGCAGCACGAGGGCTCCCCTTAAGTGGATCAGAACAATACTCTCTTCCCACAACCAAACACATGAGCACCGAACAGAACTCGTTAATCGAGAACACGCCAACAGATAATCATCGATAGATAACAGTGACAACAGGCGAGCTTGCATCTTGCGGGCACTACCATCGAAGAGTCAACACGCACAATCAACAGCGCCACTTCTAAATCGCTACCTACACTACAACAGAATCTACCCCAACTTCAGACTACCGCTCCAATAAGAAACTCAAGAAATATGGGCCCAAAGGCCTTCTGCAGTTCTAATTGTACCCCTGACTTCTTACCCCCATCTTTGACGACTTCCATAACCACAATCTATACCCACCACCCGCTTTTTCCTCACAGGTTTCTGTCTACGTTTCAACTCCCACTAATGGTATTAACTTACCCTCACTCGCCCGAAATGGCCGTGGTACACTGATCTAAATATGATCCCATGGTTAACCCTACTTTACGTTCTCTCGAGCTTAAGGAATTCATCTCCATAAAATACGCTTTCGCTGTATATTTAACAGATGTAGAATTTCTTTTCTAAATTCGCCCTAATATGTTTACGGAAACGCGCCTCCTTGAAGTCGCGGCGCTGTTGCCGACTAGACAAATAAGAATGTAAATGTTGAGAAGATTAGTGTTTCACTAATGAATGTAACCACCGTCATCATTAAAAGAAACATAAGAAGAAAATTGAGACATATTCGTGTCTAGGCGCATTATTTATACCTGTACTTTTTCGGTCTCATAATTTAATAACATATGTCTACAGGAAGACTGCTACCAATATACTAATATATATAAAACCGCACGACCCAGCAGCAAGCAATCAAGCCTCCACCTATAAAATAACCGCCAAGATCGACTTCGTATCAGATTACAAGGCAGAAAATAACT
>WNGS01096577.1:0-18632 GCA_020271785.1 Procambarus virginalis
CCCTCCTCCACAGCATTCACAGAACTAGAATTATTGAGAATGAGATTAGTTGGTTCCCAGAACAATCATCCCCTCCCTCACTGGAAATGGAAAACATTGGTTAGTGCAATGGGCCTGGGGCCCTGGAACTTCTTCAGCCGATTCACGTGTATAGCATTACCTGTTTACGCTTATCAGAGTGTCTCACTTTGTACGTGAGGTCCCCAGTCTTCTCTGTCACAATTTAGGGGCCCTCGTACTTGTGGGACATAGTGCTCCCCAGTCGAGGCTTTAGTACCAGGACAGGGTCACCAGGCTGAAATACCCCGCAACTTAGCCTTGGCATCGTTCGTTCTTTCATATTCTCTTGGGCCTTCCCAAATACTTTAGTGCCGCAGCCTTGCAGTCCTTGAGTCTCTGGTGTTGTTGCGCAAAGGAAGCCGAACCTTCGGTTAACGTTTACGTTCCCTAACAGATTCTCCTGTAACATTTGCAAGGGTCCACGAACTTTATGGCCAAAGACTAACTCAAAAGGAGAACAACCCAGTGAACTTTGCAACCCCTCCCTAGCAGCAAACAAAACATAAGGCAAGTTTCTCGTCCCAGAAGGTATGGGAACTCTCGCACGATGTCTTCAACATCTGCTTCAGAGTTAGATGGAACCTTTCAATGACCCCCTGACTCTGTGGATGGTATGGGCTGGAAACCTTATGAGTTATTCCATGGTCCTTACAAAATTGTTCAAAATATCAGACTTAAAGTTAGTACCATTGTCAGTCTGTAAACCGAGGCAGTCCAAAGTGGAAAAAATTGCAACATACGAGCAACAACAGTCTTTGCTCGATGTTCCTTACAGCAAAAGCCTCTGGGTAACGAGTCGTGATACACATCATCGTAATTAGGTAAATATTACCAGACTTAGTTCTAGGTAATGGACCACACAGTCCATTACCACATGAGAAATGGTTCCTCCGGCACGACATAGGCTTAAGAGGAGCTTTAGGTGGAGTCTGGTTTGGTTTCCCACAAGTTGACAAGCAATACATGCATTACAAAATTTTGCCACATCGCTTTTCAGCTTGGGCCAGAAAAAATACTTGCAGATTTTGTGATAGTAATATTAATGCCTTGATGTCCCCCCATAGGATCATCATGGGCAGCTGACAAAACTCTTTCTCTATAGCAGTCGGCAACATAACCTGGTGGACTACCTCCCACTCATTTGACAAGGGAGCACTCTGAGGTCTCCATTTTCTCATCAAAATCCGATCATTGTAGTAGTACCCAGTTGCTGCGTCTACAATTTCCTCCCTAGAGACGGCTGTCTCGTGACAATCTGCAAGACTGGGGTCAGCTTTTTGTAACTCACTCAAGGAGGCGTCCAGGCCTTGGTCAGATGCCATTGGCCGAGGCTCAACAGTGTTCTCCTCCACCTCCCCACTACTCTCGGTAGGCGGTGGTGGCAGGCTCTCCACAATGTCCTCGGCCCCGTCATCGAGTCGGGCCATGAATGTGTCCGCAAGGTCCACTGGGCTTTCACCACTCGGAAGGTCCCTCGTGTCCTTGGGATTTACCACCTTGGCAAGCACAGGGCTGCCCTTACATTTAAGTCCCATAGACCTAGTCACCACGCACGCAGGGTACACAACATTATCCTCTGCGGCGGGTGGATCCAGGCAAACCTTTGGGGTAGGCAACATAACAGGCAGTCTGGAGTCCCCTACCTTATCCCCGGCTAAATCATTACCCAATATTACATCAACATTAGGGAAAGGTAGGTACGAAGTGACTCCGACTGTACAAATACCCTTGTGGAAATCAGATTCCAGGGTAACCTTACGGAGGGGTACTGCTCGAGTATCACTAGTGACACCCTCGACCAGTACCACCTCTCCAGTGTCGAGAGTATTGGCACCTTGCAAAGCACTCTCTAAAATTAAAGTCTGGATGGCACCGGTGTCTCGGAAGATCACCACGTCCCTCCAGGAAGAACCCTCAGACAAAAGTAGTCTCCCTTTCGATAAGAATGGGGTAAGCAGGTCCAACCACTGTGGGTTGGAGGTCTTACTCCCTAACCCTTCAGAAGGCCTCAAGCCCTGTGTCACAACGAGAGCATTGGGTCTTTTTTCCGGGTACAGTTGCCAACAACGGCTAATATTGTGGGTTGAACTTTTACAATGACCACAGAAACGTCGGGGAGAAGAGACATTACTAACCGAATTACCCTTCGGTTCACTCTTTAGTGTCGTGGGGCTAGACAATTTAACAGGGTTAGTTATGTCTGAAACAGAAGGTGCATTAGGTAAAGGTTTAGAATGAGCTGGTCTGGACTGGCTGTGGGTATAAGTTTTGCTACTCTGTGGGGTAAAATTATTTTTATTGGGCCTTTTGCCCGCCAACTGGTAGTTTTCTGCCATCTTGGCCAAATCCCCTATTTTAGAATTTAACTCTACCCTTCCTCTTAAGTACTGAGCTACCATGTCTGGCATACTATCTATAAATTGTTCCTTTAAGACTAGGTCTTTTAATGCCTCGTATGTTTCGGCTTTAGCCGAGCGAATCCATTTATCAAACAGCCTACTTTGATCAGTCGCGAATTCCGTGAACGGTTGGTTGTGTGTAGGCCTAAGGTTGCGATAAGCTTGGCGGTGAGCTTCAGGAGTAATTTCATACGCCCTCAAAATTCGTTCCCTGACTTTATCATATTCAAAACACTCGTCGTCAGGCATATTAATAAAAATATCTTGGGCTTTACCCCTGAGTCTTCCCTGTAGGATTTTCACCCACTCTTCCTTTGGCCAGGTCATGGACAGGGCCAATCTCTGAAAATGGTTGAAAAACCTTTCAGGATCCGACTCTGAAAATTCAGGCAAGTTATGCTTCTTCTCATAATGCCTGGGGTTTGAATCCCCGGCAGGTGGAGGTCTAGGGGCAGTCGCTCTAATTCTAGCCTCCTCGGTTTTGAGTCTTTGCTCCTCTAATTTTATTTTTGCTAACTCTAGAGCTAACTCTCTCTCTGTATGAGCTGCACTTTCTGCTTGGCTAGGCTGGCATAAAGGAGTATCATCTGCCAATAGTCCTTCATCGATACAATGTTGTACTATTTCATTCAACAAGATCCACTTTTTATTTGCGGCATTTAATTCTAGACCAATTCCTTGCCTAACAATACTAAATTAGACTTGGTAAGTTTCTTTATTTCCACCAATGAAGGCTCCTCTGCCAGTCTCTGCATTTCAGATGACATCACTAAAAATTTTAGCTCCTAGCCACAGAAAAATTTAAAATTAAAATTGGAAAAAAAACAAAAATTTGCACGGCCCCTAACACAAGGCCACACTAACCTTAATCGTGAAGAGATCCAGCTGGGTGTCCAGTCAGTGCAATGAATGTCCTACGCCAGATGAGCTGGACCCTAGGCTAGCACACAACCGTTCTGCGGAAACAAGAATTTTTTAGTTTTGGCATTCAAAGATCTAATTTTTTACAATAATACAGTTCTCCCGGACTGGCCAACCACTTGTTATAAAAAGGTAGTGGGCTTGCTATGGGGGAACTGGTACTATTAAGGGGTAAGGGTAAGTAGAATACAGAGGTATCAAAAAATGGGAGAACTAAAAGGCCCGGCCCCCAAAGTAAAATATCCACAATAATAAATGCTTGCTACTAAACCCGGTTAGTCTAGGAATAGATTATTGTACTCCCACACAGGAAAAAGGGATACTCTGTTCAAACTTACTTATTTATTAACCCCTTAACACCCCCCATACACAATCACACCAATAACAATTTAATACTAACTTTACCACACAATCTTACGTTAAACAGCCTTGGTCCACTTAGGCAGGATACAAGGTTTTACACTGAAAGCAAGCTAGGGTAAAGCTCTACTATAAAACACTTGAGGTAGAGACAGCTTAGGGTAGGGGACCACGTGTTTACACTGGGACCCCCGTTAGCATATCAGGTAAGATAAACACTTACTACACCCCAGGTATACTACTCTACACATAGACCGATAGGTATGCCAGACATATACAAAAATGAGTAATGGAGTACTTAACCAACTAAGTCACAGAAATAAAGAATTAAGAGGAAGGGGGAACACGTCCAAGCACCACAGTCAGCCAGCAGAGAAGGGCGAGCAAGTCTCGTCTCCTCCTCCGTGGGATAATGCTGCCGGCAGACTGTTCAACTAATCATACCGGCGCCCGATACAAAGTTTACTCAGGTTTACTTTACAATTGATTAGACAGTATTAGTAAACATAGTTGGTGCCTATTTTATTATTTAATAATCAACCCCAAGCTCAATCTTCAAATACTCTTCGAGAGACAAGACTAGTCTTACGACTGGCAGGGAAGATACGACAAATGCAACTCGCGATGCGTGTTTACTATATGGTATTTTTATAAGCTCAAATTTTGACCTCTGGTTTCCCTCTAAAGAACCCAGAGTCGTAACACCTGACCATCTACTTCCTGTAATAATACACAACCCACTCCTACTGGGGAAGCATCTACCTCCAGTTTTAATGGGAGTCTACCTGTAAAATTAGTGAGCACTGGAGATTGATCAATTCCTGCTTAATATTCCTGAATGCATTTTCCTCTCTTGCTGCCCACTTAAATCTAGCCCCTTTTTTCAACAATTCATACAAGGGTGCTAATTTTTTGAAAAGTTCTTCACAAACTTACAAAAATATGTAACCATCCCAACAAAAGACTGTACTTCCCCAACTGATGTTGGGGCTGGGGCATCTATTATAGCAGCTACATTTTTGTGAGAAGGAGTAAAGCCCTTACCTGAAATATGGTACCCCAGGTATTCAATGGCCTTGGTCTTCAACGTTGTTTTTCCCTTATTAATCTTCACATTGTGCTTTTGCAAAAGATTCAAAACTTGTTCTAATCTAGCATCATGCACTTCCTCATTCTCTCCACATACAATAATGTCATCTAAAAAACTAGCCACACCTTCAATGTTAACTAACAACTGGGACATGAATCTCTGAAAAATTGCTGGAGACGAGGAGAGTCCAAAAGGAAGTCTTTTATACTTAAATAACCCCTTGTGGGTATTAATCACTAACAATTTCTGGCTCTCCTCCTCTACAGGAATTTGCAAGTAAGCATCCTTCAGGTCAATCTTAGAAAAATTGCTCCCTTGCAGACCACTGACAATAACTCATCTATCTTAGGTAAAGGGTACTTCTCACAGTGTATGCGGTTGTTCAGTTCCTTGAAGTCTGCACAGATTCTCAAGGATTTCCGGTCCGCCTTCAACACTGGTACAATTGGGGCTGCCCACTCACTATGTGTAATTGGCTCTAAGATGCCTTCTGCCACATGCTTTTCCAGGGCTGATTCTACCAATTGCTTGTAATGAAACGGCACTGTTCTTGCCTTGAAAAATTTAGGTGAAGCCCCACTTTTCAGGTGAATTTTTGCAACCATGCTATTAATTGGCTTATCTGCCTCCACTGAATATTTATCTAACATTTGTTCGGCACTTTTAATTGTTTTAACTATCGACAATTCATCTAGGCCCGCCAAGAAAATTCCCACTTTTTCCATGAGATCCTTACCACATAGGCTAGGATTATGTGAATCCACTACATAAAAATCTTGGACAATTTCTTTTCCATTATAACCTACTTTTGCCGACACCTTGCCATAGACCTTAATCGGTACATTATCATAAGCACTTAAAGATTTTTTACCTGGTTTTACATTCAATTGCAAGGTATCTGCCCAATCTCTAGACAATGTTGACACTGCCGCACCAGTGTCCAGTTCCAAGGGAACTAACTTCCCATTAATTACAAAATTCACCACTTGTGACTTCACTGAACATACCTTTTCTTTCACCGAATATAGTCGGTTTTCCTCACCTGCAGCTTCTTCAGACGGTTTACCTTCCTCTACCGCCTTGACTACAGTACCACTACCTCTTCTTCCTGCATTACCTGGTCGTCTCCTCTCCCAGGCCTTGTTGTTCCTGTTCAGAAATTCCCTACACACTCTCTGCAAGTGTCCCTCCTTGTTACAAAAGTTGCATATATATGCACGAAACTTGCACTTGCTACTTATGTGCCTGTATCCACAGTGTTTGCATCTGGTCTGGCCCTGTACGACCATAATTTCCTGAGTAGAAGTCTTACTTCCAAAAGCCCTTTCCAGGTTCAATATCTTCTCGAGCACTGTCCATGAAGTCATCGATTGTAGATCCAAATTTTCTGCCACCAGGTTAGGGAAATAATTCTCCTTTTCCACTGCCATGAACAACTGGTCCCTAACCCTACCGTCCAACTGTGCTCCGAAGTTGCAGAGGTTAGCCAAAGCCTTCAAATCCGCAAATAAATTGTGCTGCTTTTTCGTCCTCTTCTGGAAATCCATCAAACTCCTGTGATATGATGGTTTCACCACATACTGACGTTTAAGCAGAGCAATCAGGTCTACATAGGTCTTCGTGTGCGGTAGCTCCGGTGCACACAAATTTCCGAGAACACTATATGCTTCCGAGCCCAGTGAAACTAAAGTACCGCTTTCTTGTTGGCGTCCTCCTTAATCTCCCGGCACTGAAAGTGTGCTTCCAGCAGGCTGAGCCACAGGTCCAACGAGATCTTGGCAGTGTTTAACGGCTCCATTGACATGAGCGGCGTAGTCATTGTCATGGTGGTAGCACACTCAACTTGTATGCGAAGCGTCCACTCGTCCACACGACGTACCCTGCTCTCTCTTGATCCTCACACCACGTCTCGTACCCAGGCTCTCTGCCGGAGATGTTTAATCCTCGTCGCCACTGTAATGGTTTTGGTCAGAGAAACAATCTTCGTCCACATGGTTTTATTCTCCGCCAGTAACAACAACAAAACAAAAATCAGGTACATGAAATATTGTTAACAAGATCATAAACAAAAGAGCATCTGCTCCAAACATGCTCCCTCCAACATCTGTAGTACTCAATCCCAACAATCCCGGACAGGCCAACCACTTGTTATAAAAGATGGTGGGCTTGCTATGGGGGAACTGGTACTATTAAGGGGTAAGGGTAAGTAGAATACAGAGGTATCAAATATGGGAGAACTAAAAGGCCCGGCCCCCAAAGTAAAATATTCACAGTAATCAGAATTTGCTACTAAACCCTGTAACCTAGCGGATGATCTTGCACTCCCACACAGGAAGAAAGGATTCTCTGTTCTAGCTTACTTATTTATTATCCCCTTAACAACCCCCCAATATACATTCACACCAATAACAAATATAACAATAACTTTACCACCCGATCTTACGTTAAAAGCCTTGGTCCACATAAGCAGGATACAAGGTTTTACACTGAACACAAGCTAGGGTAAAGCTCTACTATTAAAACACTTGAAGTTAGAGTCAGCTTAGGGTAGGGAGACCACGTGGTACCACTGAGACCCCCTATAGAATACTAGTAAGATAAACACTTAAAACACTTACTACACCCCAGGTATACTACTCTACACATAGAACATGGGTATGCCAGAATATAACAATAACAAATCGCAAAGATGACTTAACCAGACGAAGACACAGAAATAAAGAACTAAGAGGAAGGAGGAAGAGCACGTCCTATCACCACAGCCAGCTAGCAGAGAAGACCCTCAGCCTGCCGCATGCGTGTGGTGCCGGGAAGAGCCCAATTGATCATACCGCTATACACATTAAAACATCTTCCCCTTATGCCTCATAGTTACTTTACTTGTTCTAGGATAGTTAATCTTATAACAATGTTACTTAATCCACAACAAGCTCAAGAGTCTGACTGCTTTGTTAGCAACAAGAATAGTCTTACGTCTGGCAGGGAAGATACGACATATGCAGCTCGCGAAGCGTCCCATGCCATATTGTAGTTTAATAAGCTCAATTTTGACCTCTGGTTTACATCTAAAGAAACCAGGGTCGTAACATAGTCATATCTGAACAAGGGAATGCAAAAGGAAATCTAGAGAATTCATCTACAACAGTAAGGATATATTTATTCCTTGAATGTGATGGAAGTGGTCCTTTAAAATCTATGTTGAGTCTTTCAAATGGCTGAGTAGCTTTAATCAAATGCCCAGAGTCAAACTTGCAAAACCGAGGTTTAAGTTCAGAGCATGCAGAGCAAGAATTAGTCATCTTCTTCACTTCTTCCACAGAATAAGGCAGATTTCGACATCGGACAAAATGAGCCATACGAGACACTCCAGGGTGACACAGATTGTCATGCAATTCCTTTAATTCATCCATACTGGTGGCACCACATACACGTGAGAATGCATCAGCTGGTATGTTCTTTTTACCTGGGCGATATACAATGTCATAGTGGTGACAGGAGAGTTCGACTCGCCATCTAGCAATTTTATCATTTTTAATCTTACCAGCTGATTTAGAGTTAAACATAAAAGCGACACCGCTGGTCAGTCACAAGCCGGAAATGGCGACCAATAAGATAGTGTCGCCACTTCCTTAGGGCTTCCACAATGGCATACGCTTCCTTCTCCACTGATGAGTGCCTTTGTTCACTATTTGAAAGTGTTCGTGAGAAGAAAGCTACTGGTTGTTCATTCTGGGTTAGGGTAGCGGCAATAGCATGATCTGAAGCATCGGTTTCCACAGTGAAAGGAGTTGTTGGGTCGATTGCTCGAACCACTGCCACAGCAATGTCTTGTTTCAATCCTTCAAAAGCTTTCGCAGCAGCAGCAGATAAGGGAAAATCATTGGCATGAGAGAGAGGACGGATCTTCTCAGAAAAACTCAGCACCCAACGGGAGTAATGCGCAAGCATTCCCATTGTTCTGCATAAAGAACCTGTGTTACTTGGTAGTGGAAGTTTTAACAGTGGCTCGAGGCATTCCGGGTCAGGTCTAATTTCTCCTTCTTGTATAAGATATCCCAACAGCTTTATAGACCGGAGTCGAAAACTACACTTTTCAAGATTCAGGGTCAGGTTATACCTTCTCGCAACGTCCATAAAATGTTTCAGATTTTTATCATGGTCTTCCTCAGAATCTCCACACACACAGACATCATCAACGTAAGCGAAGGTACCCTCCACTCCTTCTTTCTCAAGGATGCCATCAATTACCCTTTGAAAACTAGCCACTCCATTAGTGACCCCAAAAGGGATACGATTAAATTCAAAAAGCTTCCCACAAGCTTCAAAGGCTGTATAGGGTTTTTCTTCCTCTGTTAAACCCACTTGATGGTAAGCACTTCTCAAGTCTAGCGTACTGTATACTTTAAATCTAGCAACATTATTCACAATCTCATCTATATGTGGTAAGGGGTAGGCATCCAGCCCCGTGAATCGATTGATTGTTTGTGAATAATCTACAACCATTCTTTTCTTGTGATGTTCTCCTTTAGTTACTAATACCTGGGCTCTCCATGGAGAATGACTGGGTCTAATTATCTCTTCATGTAGCATCCGAGCGGTCTCAGATTTAATAAACAACTTGTCAGCCTCAGAATAGCGTCTGGATTTTACAGCAATCGGCTTGCAGTCTGGTGCTAAATTACTGAAGAGAGATGGAGCCGGAACTTTGACGGCAGCTAATCCACATATTCTAAGAGGAGGTCTATCTCCTCCAAAAGCCATCTCAAGCACAGAATGATTTTGTAAAAAGTTATGACCTAAAATCACATCAGCACACAAATCGGGTAACACTTTGAGATTCACACCATGGTAAGTTTCTCCTTGCAATTCTATGTCTACAGAACACTGACCCAGGAATTTTGAAGAGAACGATACAGTAGCCATAGAAACTGCCCCATTGTCAGGATAGACGAGTAACCCACTCTGCTCGGCAATATTCTTATGAATAAAGTTCTCAGAGCTACCAGTGTCAATCAGTGCACTGACTGGAATACCATTGATCTTAGAGCGAAGCACTGATTTATTGAGGCATGCGGGCGAAGTCCCAGCTAAAGTAGCAAGCATAGCAGCGGAATGTTGGGTGTTTGAAGCACTATTAGTCTGTTTCAGAGATCGGCAGACCTTAGCATAATGACCCTTTTTCTTGCAATTCATACACAGAGCCTCTCTAGCCGGACATCGACTGCGAGGATGTCGAGTGTAACCGCAAAAGAAGCACTTTAAACCACTAGTTGTAGCTGCAGAAACTGTGTCAACTTTTTCTTCTACACTTTCTTGTCCTCCTAAGTCCTCCAGGTCTAATGAGAGTGCCATGGCAGCGTTTGTAACCCCTGGCTGAGCATAAGAGGCAGAAAGTTTCAGTGCCGTTTCTAGAGTGTGAGCCTGGTCAAAGGCTGACTGTAAGTCTAAAGTTTTATTTTCAAGTAAGCGCTGCCTTATTGTGGCAGAACCTAGCCCATTAATGAAAGCATCTCTCACATAGTTATCACTGGCTTCTACAGCAGTCACTGCTTTGAACTGGCAATCTTTAGCTAATAACTTTAAAGCCTGAAGAAACTGGTCAAGTGACTCACCGGGTTCTTGGCGTCGTGCTGCAAGCACATACCTTGCGAATACTTCATTCTTGGGCTTCACAAACAGTTCTGTTAGGGATTTTTCAGCAGCCTCGTACGTAGTGCAGTCAGCTATGTAGTCGAACACACGTGGAGCAACGTAGTTTATTAAGAGACGCAGCTTGTCCACGGTGGGAGTATTTTCTTCTACTGCAAGAGTGAAGTTTTGGAACGTCTTGAGCCAGTGACGCCATTCCTGAGCGGCGTTGGTGGCGTTTGGGTCAGTAGTAAACCGCTGGGGCCGCAGTAACCGCTCCATGTTCACTGGCTGAATTATTTGTTCAATAAATTGAGGTAAAGGAAAAGCATTGCCAGACATGTGGCTTTATTGAACAAATAATTACAGTACAGTTACATCCTGCAATACACAAGCCATATATTATACAAAACTTATAAAGACTAACAGTGCTTAAGATATATAATATAATAAGCAAAGTACACATGACTAACGCTAGAACAAATAGAAATTAACTAGGAGTGAACACAAAACTAACCTGTACACAGGCACGACACAGCTGATCTGACAACAACAAAACAGTCAAGCGAGCATCCATCCGGGTACAATAATACAATAACACTTTTACTACATTCACCCCCTCTAGCTTTAAGTAACATAGTCCCGAAGATGAGTAGGGGTACTGCGCGTCCTTCCAGATCGTCGAAGGGACTCCTGCAAAGTTGATGCCTCTAGTGTACCAGTCGGTTCCTGCATACCACCTTCTCGAGGGAGTGTTACATCAGAGAAAGGTTTCCAATTCAATTAGGTGTTTCTAGGTTAGGTGGTTCGGAACGAAGTAGTCCAGGATGAGGTAGTTCAGGATGAGGTAGTTCAGGATGAGGCCGTTCAGGATGAGGCGGGATGGGGTTTACCCCATCTTTCACAATCGCTGGGTGTTGGTGAAGAGTTTACTCTTCATTACTTCGTTTACTTCGTTACTTCGTTTCTTCTTCGCTTACTTCGTTTACTTCTTCATTATTAGTGAACACCAAATTGATATTAAGGTTCTTAAAAACTGGGGAAAGTTTCTCAAATTCCATCGCATAAGGTACCACAAATGAATTTCTATTTTCTGGTTTCGCTTTGGAGACTATTATAAAAACGTACGTTTAGCTTTCCCAAAACGAACAATCCAAAAACATCTTAGGGTACTGTAAACTCTTTCCAATTTCATATATTTTAGCTATCTGTTCATCAAAAAACTCAGGGCTGCATACCCTCAAAGCTCGAAGAAACATTCCTGAAAATACTGCCTGTTTAACTTTACTATGATGATTCGAATAATAATGAACAAACGACCCCACATTGGTAGGTTTTCTATACCCATTAAATTTGAACCTTCTATTGACTCTATGAATCATAATGTCCAAAAATGGAAGAGTACCATTCTCCTCATTTTCACATGTGAATTTTATTGAAGGTACCAAAGAATTAAGTTCATTAAGAAAAACAATTTGGTCTTGGTCACTGATCGGCCATAAGCATAAAATATCGTCTACATAACTAAACCAGACTACATTAGAGGGGATAATCCTGGATAAGATCTTTGTTTCAAAAGAACTCCCTATTCAAATTGCTCAAAACTGGGGAAAGGGGATTGCCCATAGCCATTCCAAATGTTTGTTAGAAAAATTTTCCATTGAAACTGAAATAATTGTCTTTTATACATAATTTGATAAGTTCCAACACATTATTGGTCTGCAAGCTCAAATTATATTTAGGCAGTTCCTCACGTAGGTATTCTAACGAATCATCAACAGGTACTTTAGTGAATAAAGCAGTCACATCAAAACTTACTAGTTTAAAATCAAAATTCAAATTTAGTGTGGATAGCTTATTAATTAAGTCTACAATGTTAGTTAAGTGCGAGTTAGAAATAGTACCAACGATAGGGGACAAAACTTTAACCAACCACTTAGAAAGTTTATAAGCCGCCGAACCAACTGAACTAATAATCGGTCTAACTGGATTATGAGATTTATGGGTTTTTATAAGACCATACATATAAGGTAGAGAGGGAGATCGACTTGTTAGCCTAGAAATCAACTCTTTATCGCCTTTGCACAAAGTTTTGAGAGTTTTGTTAAAATGTGCGATCACTTTTTCAGTAGGATCTCTGTTAACCAATAGGTAAGTATCCCTATCTTCTAAAAGTAACTCCATTTTTCAAACATAGTCATCCTTTTTCATAATAACTACTGCATTCGACTTATCCGCTTTGGTAATATGTAATGAGTTATCTTTTTTGAGATTTTTGAACGCATGAATAAATCGACTTGGACAATTAGGTACAGAATTGTTAAGTAAAACACCATACATCATACCTATGCACACATTAATATCTTCAACTGAGACATCACTATACTTTTCGAGATTACAGAAACCTTTGGCAATATCTACAAAATTAACTGTCCCGTTAGACGTGGCAAAGCTCAGGCCATATCCTAGTGCAGTAATCGTGTTGTTATCAAGTTGTCTATCCGAGAGGTTGATGACAAAATCACGGTTGGAGTGTTTACTCCAGTTACTTTGTTGAATAAGTCTCTTCAATTTTAAATCCAGTTTAGTACTCATCTTTCTGTAGGTAGATCTCAGAGTAGTGTAACAATAATCCATCAAACAGCGGTTCCATTCAGGCGGAATGGCTTGGAGAAAGGCATTCTTACAGTTATCCACCACTTTAAAACATTCACGCACTTGTAATTTAAGTAAATCGATGTTTTTCTTAAGCACTTGCGGGGAATCTCATCAAACGGCCGATCTGATAATTTAAGAACGCTGTTGGGTAATAATGAACGGGGTAGCACTTGTTCACTGAGGCTTTTTTTTTGTAAGAAATATACAAAGTATAGCACAATATACAGGACATGAACTGAAGAACAAGAACATAACAACAAAACATAAGCAGAAACACAGGCATAAAAGAGAACAGCATTTCAGTACAAGACCCTAGAAACTCCAGGGACATAAGTCCGAATACAAAATTAAACAAAATAATGGACATACAACAAACGGACGCATTACGGACACGGAAAGACACATCAAACATACACAGAATAAACCTGACACTCACACATATACAAAATTTTAATTTTATAAAAGAAATACACAATATTCAAACCAGACAATAGAAAACAAACATTCATCCATACAGGACAAACATAACAAAGTACGGAAACACTGGTGCAAACTAAACATACTCATCAAAAACCAAGAAAGAAAATACATAAAATATGGCACAATGAGAAAACCCCGAAACGGGCACTAGAGGGTACACACCCACACACACACACAAACAAACAAAAAACAGTACTTCACAAATAAATATCACGACATAAATAACATAAAACAGTCACATCCACAAAAAACGTAAGCACAGAAATACAGACAGTAAACACAAAACAAGCTCATCCCAACAACCCAAACTCAGGTGCAGATTAGTACATAACAACAACAGGCCACATAAACCACCGACACAGAGGCAAAAGTACAAAGCTTCAGGAAACAACAAAAAATAAAAACAAAAAACATGTAAAGACATAAACAGGGAAATACAGAGATAACCTAAACACAACAATGCCGCACACATAATAAAGCAATGTCACAAGGACAAGATAATAAACACACGCACACAAGCGACATGCACAACCACACCGCCCGCCACCCCAACACAATACACAGGGCGAGCGCAACGACACGAAAGAAATAACACCAAACACCCACAACCGCACACAACCACAACACAAACACACACACCAAATATAAAGCACAAAACATACAAGAAAACAAGCCACGCAGGGGCAAGAACAACATCCACACCACCCACACGCACAGACAAGGACACCCACCCGTGCACGCAGGCACCGGGGAAATATCACACACAACACAGAAACCAAACACACCAATAAACCAATCACTCATACTTCTCCGGGTACTCCCGAGCAGGAAACCGTAAACAATAAGCCTCCCAAACAAGTTGGACACTGTCAGGAATCGGACACCCAGGCGCTGCAGTAGGCAGAGGCATCGAATTTGGCACTCCCGAGACAAAACACTGCTCCCGTGGAACCCAGATGATAGAAGGGCACCAGAGAACAGGACGCACTAAGTCATCACACTTAAAAGTCGCAGTTTCTGTAGATCCGTCAGCACCTCGCCGGTCGAGAGGACAAAAGGGACGTGTTTCCCCCGAGAACGCTGGACACACGGGCGCACACTGGGAAGCACATCTGACTGCATGGCAGGCCGCACACCGGCCCGTCCACTAGGACGTGCACATCGTTCGGTGTCAGGAACCGCACCGAGACCCGCGGAGGGTGGCTCCGCAGGGGCCCCAGAGCCCCACCAACCGGAACAGGAGCAGAGCCCCCCCCCCCCCTCAAATCCTTCGTCAACACCACCACAAGGTCGCTCTTACCAGGGGCAACAGCCCACTGAGGGGAGCCACCAGCAGGAGGCACAGCATCCAACTCAGAAGGCACCACAGGAGGCAACACAGCGTCGGCCACATCATTATCCTCCATTTCATCACGCTCCTCTGCCCACGACCTGCGAGGTGACGCACCCCGAGCCTGTTGTTGTTGTTGTTATAGATTCAGCTACTCGGAACAAGTTCCAAGTAGCACGGGCTATGGTGAGCCCGTAACTTACCTGGCACAGGAGCTGGGCAAGAAACCCCGAGCCGAGCGACGGCGCTTAAATAGAGGCTGCTGATCGTCGGAGCTGTCACCCACAACAAGCGGTGTCCCAGAATAACCATCGACAGGCGGCCCCAAAATTGGGGCAGTACGGTCACGCAGAACAGCAGCCTCAACAACGCGAGGCAAAAAGCTACCCCCAGGACCGGAGACTGGAGTCGGAGAAGGAAGAGACACAACAGGCGGAAGAGAAGACGTCAGCACACGGGAGGTATCCAGGGAGGGCGACGGAACATGCAGAATAGAAGAGGTACTCGTCAACGAGGAAACTCCCAGAGGCGACGAGGCAGAGGACGTGGGTGGAGACACACATACCACCGTACCGTCAGCCCTGGGAAGCACATGGCCTTCAGCAGGAGACGCAGGCACCACCCCTCACAGCATCCCCCAAGGCCATCGGATGCGGATGCACCTCCACAGTCACCGAACGATGAAGGTCCGAAACAGGCGCCCCCAGGTCCCCCGAGCTCACCGGCGGGGCAGACACATCCGGTCCAGACGTAGCGACATCCGGAACCGCCGCGGGATCCACACCAGGCACTTGCACAGAGCGAGAATCCGCCGGGGAGTCCACACGCACAGATAATCGAGGAAAATCATCCTCTAGGAAAACTGAAGGGGCTTCAGTACGAGGAGCGTCACAACCGGCCACGACGTGGCCCTCAGCACCACACCGGAAACACGTTCGGGTCTGCCCCTGATAGAAAGTCCTCAGAGACAGCCCACGATACGAGACCCTGGACGGTATAGGGCCTGTGAGCCACATGACAAGCGTGCGTGAACCCAGCTGGACCCCCCCCCTTCAGTCGGCTCGCACTCAAAGTGTTGAACCAGTGCTTCACCACCGACCCAAACCGCGTAAAGAAGGCCATAAGGGCCGCCTCAGGAAGGTCACCGGCACGCTGTGAATACTCACAAACGTCAAAGGCCCCCATGGATCCGAGATCTCTACAGACACAGCCGAAGCCGGAAGAGGAAGCGTGCAGCCATTCCAGCGAGCCACAAACTCCCGGTATACATGTGACGTGGCGAATGACACCGCAACACGGGTGGGCGACAACTTCTCTAGGCCCAGGAGCTCGGGGACGTCAACACGGAGGACGTCGAGGAGGGCAACTTCTACAACGGGCCAGTCCACATCAGCAGAAAAATCCAGCCGCACAGTGTCTATTCTTCGAATACGGCTAGTACCAGCCCCGTCCATACTGGCAGGTGGGGCCCCGACCAGCGGGAGCTCCACACCCCCCCCCACAGCAACCGTCACTCAGCAACGGCAGACGACCACTGACAGCCAGATCTCGACGTCTGCACCCACTGGTGGCGCAGCCACAACTCCTCAGAGGCATTTTCGAAGAAAACAGAGGCGAAGTTTTAAGGAATGAGATTTCACTAAAGCAGAACGAAGTTTAGTAACAAAAGGCTTAAGAGAAGGGTAGAGAGAGGAGAAGGAGAGAAACTGGCACGTGGTATCCATTGATGCAATTGACGATCACTAAACACTGATCATATGTATGCGGAAAAACCACAAAGAAATGGAGAAGAGAGATGAACGTTTCGGCTTGTTACAGCCGTTGCCAACACCAGACTGGCTGGAAAAAACAGAGATCCAACTGAAAAAGTGATTGCACATTTTAACAAAACTCTCAAACTTTGTGCAAAGGCGATAAAGAGTTGATTTCTAGGCTAACAAGTCGATCTCCCTCTCTACCTTATATGTATGGTCTTATAAAAATCCATAAACCTCATAATCCAGTTAGACCGATTATTAGTTCAGTTGGTTCGGCGGCTTATAAACTTTCTAAGTAGTTGGTTAAAGTTTTGTCCCCTATCGTTGGTACTATTTCTAACTCGCACTTAACTAACAATGTAGACTTAATTAATAAGCTATCCACATTAAATTTGAATTTTGATTTTAAACTAGTAAGTTTTGACGTGACTGCTTTATTCACTAAAGTACCTGTTGATGATTTGTTAGAATACCTACGTGTGAGGAACTGCCTAAATATAATTTGAGCTTGCAGACCAATAATGTGTTGGAACTTATCAAATTATGTATAAAAGACAATTATTTCAGTTTCAATGGAAAATTTTTCAAACAAACATTTGTAATGGCTATGGGCAATCCCCTTTCCCCAGTATTGAGCAATTTGTATATGGAGTTCTTCGAAACAAAGATCTTATCCAGGATTATCCCCTCTAATGTAGTCTGGTTTAGGTATGTAGACGATATTTTGTGCTTATGGCCGATTGACCAAGACCAAATTGTTTTTCTTAATGAACTTAATTCTTTGGTACCTTCAATAAAATTAACATGTGAAAATGATGAGAATGGTACACTTCTATTTTTGGACATTATGATTCATAGAGCCAATAGAAGGTTCAAATTTAATGTGTATAGAAAACCTACAAACGTGGGGTTGTTTGTTCATTATTATTCGAATCATCATAGTAAAGTTAAACAAGCAGTATTTTCAGGAATGTTTCTTCAAGCTTTGAGGGTATGCAGCCCTGAGTTTTTTGATGAAGAGATAGCTAAAATATATGAAATTGGAAAGAGTTTACAGTACCCTAAGATGTTTTTGGATTGTTCGTTTGGGAAAGCTAAACGTACGTTTTATAATAATGTCTCCAAAGCGAAACCAGAAAATAGAAACTCATTGGTGGTACCTTATGCGATCGGATTTGAGAAACTTTCCTCAGTTTTCAAGAACCTTAATATCAATTTGGTGTTCACTAATAATACGATCAGGTCTAATTTAATAAAAAACTCCCCTGGTACAGCAGGTTGTGTGTATTCGATTCCCTGCAATGATTGTGAGTCTGTGTACCTTGGACAAACAGGAAAATCCTTACAATTACGTATGTCCCAACATGCTTATAGTATAAGAACTGCCCAAACGTCTAATGCTTTGTATCTACATACAAGTTTGTGTGATCACACTATTAATTGGGATGGGGCGAAAAGCATTGCCAATTGCAATGGCTTTGTGGAACGGAATTTAATTGAGTCTGTGCTAATTAGTCAATGTCCAAATCTTCTCAATGTTAGTACTGGTATGTACAAACTTGACCCAGTTTTAAGTTACAATATTACACAACAGTTTAAGAAAAAACTTTGAAAAGGAGGCATACAATGTCTCATTACAATTTTATATTCATTTATTGTGTGTTCATGAGGCTTTTACTTAATCTTTCATCCTTATTCTCTGACCACTTAATTCTCTTTGACCCTTCCTGTTTCTGGTAATCCTTTCCCCAGAGATGGGTTGGTCAGGTCCAGGTGCTGGCCTGTACCCTCTCTTTCTTTTTCCAGCCAGTCTGGTGTTGACAACGGCTGTAACAAGCCGAAACGTTCATCTCTCTTCTCCATTTCTTTGTGGTTTTTCCGCATACAAATGATCAGTGTTTAGTGATCGTATATATATATATATATATATATATATATATATATATATA
>WNGS01096579.1:0-28810 GCA_020271785.1 Procambarus virginalis
AGGTTACTGTAGAGGTCAGATGAATGTGTAGTCCAGGTTACTGTAGAGGTCAGATGAATGTGTAGCCAGGTTACTGTAGAGGTCAGATGATCTGAGGTTATCTTGAGGTTATCTTGAGATGATTTCGGGCTTTAGTGTCCCGCGGCCCCGTCCTCGACCAGGCCTCCACCCCCAGGAAGCAGCCCGTGACAGCTGACTAACACCCAGGTACCTATTTTACTGCTAGGTACAGGGGCATAGGGTGAAAGAACTCTGCCCATTGTTTCTCGCCGGCGCCTGGGATCGAACCCAGGACCACAGGATCACAAGTCCAGTGTGCTGTCCGCTCGGCCGACCGGCTCCCTATGTAGTCCAGGTTACTGTAGAGGTCAGATGAATGTGTAGCCAGGTTACTGTAGAGGTCAGATGAATGTGTAGTCCAGGTTACTGTAGAGGTCAGATGAATGTGTAGTCCAGGGTACTGTAGAGGTCAGATGAATGTTGGCCAGGTTACTGTAGAGGTCAGATGAATGTGTAGTCCAGGTTACTGTAGAGGTCAGATAAATGTGTAGGCCAGGTTACTGTAGAGGTCAGATGAATGTGTAGTCCAGGTTACTGTAGAGGTCAGATGAATGTGTAGTCCAGGTTACTGTAGAGGTCAGATGAATGTGTTGGCCAGGTTACTGTAGAGGTCAGATGAATGTGTAGGCCAGGTTACTGTAGAGGTCAGATGAATGTGTAGTCCAGTTACTGTAGAGGTCAGATGAATGTTTGGCCAGGTTACTGTAGAGGTCAGATGAATGTGTAGGCCAGGTTACTGTAGAAGTCAGTTGAATGTGTAGTCCAGGTTACTGTAGAGGTCAGGTGAATGTGTAGTCCAGGTTACTGTTGAGGTCAGGTGAATGTGTAGTCCAGGTTACTGTTGAGGTCAGGTGAATGTGTAGTCCAGGTTACTGTAGAGGTCAGATGAATGTGTAGTCCAGGTTACTGTAGAGGTCATGTGAATGTGAAGTCCAGGTTACTGTAGAGGTCAGATGAATGTGTAGGCCAGGTTACTGTAGAGGTCAGGTGAATGTGTAGTCCAGGTTACTGTAGAGGTCAGATGAATGTGTTGGCCAGGTTCCTGTAGAGGTCAGATGAATGTGTAGTCCAGGTTACTGTAGAGGTCAGATGAATGTGTAGTCCAGGTTACTGTAGAGGTCTGATGAATGTGTAGTCCAGGTTACTGTAGAGGTCAGATGAATGTGTAGTCCAGGTAACTGTAGAGGTTAGATGAATGTGTAGTCCAGGTTACTGTAGAGGTCAGATGAATGTGTAGTCCAGGTTACTGTAGAGGTCAGATGAATGTGTAGTCCAGGTTACTGTAGAGGTCAGATGAATGTGTTGGCCAGGTTACTGTAGAGGTCAGATGAATGTGTAGGCCAGGTTACTGTAGAGGTCAGATGAATGTGTAGTCCAGGTTACTGTAGAGGTCAGATGAATGTTTGGCCAGGTTACTGTAGAGGTCAGATGAATGTGTAGGCCAGGTTACTGTAGAGGTCAGATGAATGTGTAGTCCAGGTTACTGTAGAGGTCAGATGAACGTGTAGGCCAGGTTACTGTAGAGGTCAGATGAATGTGTAGTCCAGGTTACTGTAGAGGTCAGATGAATGTGTAGTCCAGGTTACTGTAGAGGTCAGATGAATGTGTAGTCCAGGTTACTGTAGAGGTCAGATGAATGTGTAGTCCAGGTACTGTAGAGGTTAGATGAATGTGTAGTCCAGGTTACTGAGGTCAGATGAATGTGTAGTCCAGGTTACTGTAGAGGTCAGATGAATGTCTAGTCCAGGTTACTGTAGAGGTCAGATGAATGTGTGGCCAGGTTACTGTAGAGGTCAGATGAATGTGTAGGCCAGGTTACTGTAGAGGTCAGATGAATGTGTAGTCCAGGTTACTGTAGAGGTCAGATGAATGTGTTGGCCAGGTTACTGTAGAGGTCAGATGAATGTGTAGGCCAGGTTACTGTAGAGGTCAGATGAATGTGTAGTCCAGGTTACTGTAGAGGTCAGATGAATGTGTAGGCCAGGTTACTGTAGAGGTCAGATGAATCTTGAGTTATCTTGAGGTTATCTTGAGATGATTTCGGGGCTTTAGTGTCCCCGCGGCCCGGTCCTCGACCAGGCCTCCACCCCCAGGAAGCAGCCCGTGACAGCTGACTAACACCCAGGTACCTATTTTACTGCTAGTAACAGGGCAAGGGTGAAAGAAACTCTGCCCATTGTTTCTCGCCGGCGCCTGGGTCGAACCCAGGACCACAGGATCACAAGTCCAGTGTGCTGTCCGCTCGGCCGACCGTCTCCCTATGTGTAGTCCAGGTTACTGTAGAGGTCAGATGAATGTGTAGGCCAGGTTACTGTAGAGGTCAGATGAATGTGTAGTCCAGGTTACTGTAGAGGTCAGATGAATGTGTAGTCCAGGTACTGTAGAGGTCAGATGAATGTGTTGCCAGTTACTGTAGAGGTCAGATGAATGTGTAGTCCAGGTTACTGTAGAGGTCAGATAAATGTGTAGGCCAGGTTACTGTAGAGGTCATGAATGTGTAGTCCAGGTTACTGTAGAGGTCAGATGATGTGTAGTCCAGGTTACTGTAGAGGTCAATGAATGTGTTGGCCAGGTTACTGTAGAGGTCAGATGAATGTGTAGGCCAGGTTACTGTAGAGGTCAGATGAATGTGTAGTCCAGGTTACTGTAGAGGTCAGATGAATGTGTTGGCCAGGTTACTGTAGAGGTCAGATGAATGTGTAGGCCAGGTTACTGTAGAGTCAGTGAATGTGTAGTCCAGGTACTGTAGAGGTCAGATGAATGTGTAGTCCAGGTTACTGTTGAGGTCAGATGAATGTGTAGTCCAGGTTACTGTTGAGGTCAGTGAATGTGTATCCAGGTTACTGTAGAGGTCAGATGAATGTGTAGTCCAGGTTACTGTAGAGGTCATGTGAATGTGAAGTCCAGGTTACTGTAGAGGTCAGATGAATGTGTGGCCAGGTTACTGTAGAGGTCAGATGAATGTGTAGTCGGTTACTGTAGAGGTCAGATGAATGTGTTGGCCAGGTTACTGTAGAGGTCAGATGAATGTGTGGCCAGGTTACTGTAGAGGTCAGATGAATGTGTAGTCCAGGTTACTGTAGAGGTCAGATGAATGTGTAGTCCAGGTTACTGTAGAGGTCAGATGAATGTGTAGTCCAGGTACTGTAGAGGTCAGATGAATGTGTAGTCCAGGTTACTGTAGAGGTCAGATGAATGTGTAGTCCAGGTTACTGTAGAGGTCAGATGAATGTGTAGTCCAGGTTACTGTAGAGGTCAGATGAATGTGTTGGCCAGGTTACTGTAGAGGTCAGATGAATGTGTAGGCCAGGTTACTGTAGAGGTCAGATGAATGTGTAGTCCAGGTTACTGTAGAGGTCATGAATGTGTTGGCCAGGTTACTGTAGAGGTCAGATGAATGTGTAGGCCAGGTTACTGTAGAGGTCAGATGAATGTGTAGTCCAGGTTACTGTAGAGGTCAGATGAATGTGTAGGCAGGTTACTGTAGAGGTCAGATGAATGTGTAGTCCAGGTTACTGTAGAGGTCAGATGAATGTGTAGGCCAGGTTACTGTAGAGGTCAGATGAATGTGTAGTCCAGGTTACTGTAGAGGTCAGATGAATGTGTAGTCCAGGTTACGTAGAGGTCAGATGAATGTGTTGGCCAGGTTACTGTAGAGGTCAGATGAATGTGTAGTCCAGGTTACTGTAGAGGTCAGATGAATGTGTAGGCCAGGTTACTGTAGAGGTCAGATGAATGTGTAGTCCAGGTTACTGTAGAGGTCAGATGAATGTGTAGTCCAGGTTACTGTAGAGGTCAGATGAATGTGTAGCCAGGTTACTGTAGAGGTCAGATGAATGTGTGGCCAGGTTACTGTAGAGGTCAGATGAATGTGTAGTCCAGGTTACTGTAGAGGTCAGATGAATGTGTAGGCCAGGTTACTGTAGAGGTCAGATGAATGTGTAGGCCAGGTTACTGTAGAGGTCAGATGAATGTGTAGTCCAGGTTACTGTAGAGGTCAGATGAATGTGTAGCCAGGTTACTGTAGAGGTCAGATGAATGTGTAGTCCAGTTACTGTAGAGGTCAGATGAATGTGTAGCCAGGTTACTGTAGAGGTCAGATGAATGTGTAGTCCAGGTTACTGTAGAGGTCAGATGAATGTGTAGTCCAGGTACTGTAGAGGTCAGATGAATGTGTAGGCCAGGTTACTGTAGAGGTCAGATGAATGTGTAGTCCAGGTTACTGTAGAGGTCAGATGAATGTGTAGCCAGGTTACTGTAGAGGTCAGATGAATGTGTAGTCCAGGTTACTGTAGAGGTCAGATGAATGTGTAGGCCAGGTTACTGTAGAGGTCAGATGAATCTTGAGGTTATCTTGAGGTTATCTTGAGATGATTTCGGGGCTTAGTGTCCCCGCGGCCGGTCCTCGACCATGCCTCCACCCCCAGGAAGCAGCCCGGACAGCTGACTAACCCCAGGTACCTATTTTACTGCTAGGTACAGGGGCATAGGTGAAAGAAACTCTGCCCATTGTTTCTCGCCGGCGCCTGGGATCGAACCCAGGACCACAGGATCACAAGTCCAGTGTGCTGTCCGCTCGGCCGACCGGCTCCCTATGTGTAGTCCAGGTTACTGTAGAGGTCAGATGAATGTGTAGGCCAGGTTACTGTAGAGGTCAGATGAATGTGTAGTCCAGGTTACTGTAGAGGTCAGATGAATGTGTAGTCCAGGGTACTGTAGAGGTCAGATGAATGTTTGGCCAGGTTACTGTAGAGGTCAGATGAATGTGTAGTCCAGGTTACTGTAGAGGTCAGATAAATGTGTAGGCCAGGTTACTGTAGAGGTCAGATGAATGTGTAGTCCAGGTTACTGTAGAGGTCAGATGAATGTGTAGTCCAGGTTACTGTAGAGGTCAGATGAATGTGTTGGCCAGGTTACTGTAGAGGTCAGATGAATGTGTAGGCCAGGTTACTGTAGAGGTCAGATGAATGTGTAGTCCAGGTTACTGTAGAGGTCAGATGAATGTGTTGGCCAGGTTACTGTAGAGGTCAGATGAATGTGGCCAGGTTACTGTAGAAGTCAGTTGAATGTGTAGTCCAGGTTACTGTAGAGGTCAGTGAATGTGTAGTCCAGGTTACTGTTGAGGTCAGTGAATGTGTAGTCCAGGTTACTGTTGAGGTCAGTGAATGTGTAGTCCAGGTTACTGTAGAGGTCAGATGAATGTGTAGTCCAGTTACTGTAGAGGTCATGTGAATGTGAAGTCCAGGTTACTGTAGAGGTCAGATGAATGTGTAGGCCAGGTTACTGTAGAGGTCAGGTGAATGTGTAGTCCAGGTTACTGTAGAGGTCAGATGAATGTGTTGGCCAGGTTCCTGTAGAGGTCAGATGAATGTGTAGTCCAGGTTACTGTAGAGGTCAGATGAATGTGTAGTCCAGGTTACTGTAGAGGTCTGATGAATGTGTAGTCCAGGTTACTGTAGAGGTCAGATGAATGTGTAGTCCAGGTAACTGTAGAGGTTAGATGAATGTGTAGTCCAGGTTACTGTAGAGGTCAGATGAATGTGTAGTCCAGGTTACTGTAGAGGTCAGATGAATGTGTAGTCCAGGTTACTGTAGAGGTCAGATGGTTGGCCAGGTTACTGTAGAGGTCAGATGAATGTGTAGGCCAGGTTACTGTAGAGGTCAGATGAATGTGTAGTCCAGGTTACTGTAGAGGTCAGATGAATGTGTGGCCAGGTTACTGTAGAGGTCAGATGAATGTGTAGGCCAGGTTACTGTAGAGGTCAGATGAATGTGTAGTCCAGGTTACTGTAGAGGTCAGATGAATGTTGGCCAGGTTCCTGTAGAGGTCAGATGAATGTGTAGTCCAGGTTACTGTAGAGGTCAGATGAATGTGTAGTCCAGGTTACTGTAGAGGTCAGATGAATGTGTAGTCCAGGTTACTGTAGAGGTCAGATGAATGTGTAGTCCAGAACTGTAGAGGTCAGATGAATGTGTAGTCCAGTTACTGTAGAGGTCAGATGAATGTGTAGTCCAGGTTACTGTAGAGGTCAGATGAATGTGTAGTCCAGGTTACTGTAGAGGTCAGATGAATGTGTTGGCCAGGTTACTGTAGAGGTCAGATGAATGTGTAGGCCAGGTTACTGTAGAGGTCAGATGAATGTGTAGTCCGGTTACTGTAGAGGTCAGATGAATGTGTTGGCCAGGTTACTGTAGAGGTCAGATGAATGTGTAGGCCAGGTTACTGTAGAGGTCAGATGAATGTGNGCTAGTTAGCTGTTGGTTATAATGCCACTGGATGGACATTAACGTAAATGTAAACTCGATAATGTAGTAGTCTAGTCTCTTGTTATTAATAAATTGTTTATTGTACAGAAAACGGTCTTTGATGTCAACCTTCAACTATTCTGTGCCACACCCATGTTCTGATATTTGATATTGTTGTTTGATCTTTGATATGACGGCTGTGCTCTTGGGAATTCGAATTCCAATTCATAGCGCCACAACAAATATAAAATTTGATTGTGAGAACCCGTCGGTTACCCTTTATTGGATTAACGTCATGTTTAACTAGGAGGAACCAGCGGCCTATTGTGGACAGTTTTCACCCCTGCTGGTGGAAGCTGGCGGTTTGCTCCCGCTTCTCCTTTTTCTACTGGACTCATGCTTAACTGCCAAGAGCAGCCTTTAAACTTGTAGTCCACCTCCTAAGGGAGGTAGGCGTAGAGAAAAATCTCACATACATACATACATACATACATACATACATACATACATACATACATACATACATACATACCTACATACATACATACATACATACAAGATAAGTTCCAAACATAATGTTGTATTTCTAGATAGAGCTAGTACATACTATGCTCAAAGCCACTAATACGCACAGCGTTTTGGGGCAAGATGTGGGAAAAACTCTTAGACTAAAAATTAAAACAAAAATTTTGGAGCCTGACGACTCAGTGTAACTCGGGGTTTGTTGTCCTAAGGGTCCGGGTTCGATCCCCGGCGGAGGAACAAACAAATTGGAAATTTCTTTCACCGTGATGCATCTGTTCACCTAGCAGTAAATAAGTGCCTGGGAGTTAGACAGCTGCAACGGCTGCTTCCTGGGGATGTGTTTGTGTGTGAAAATTAGGATTAAGGACTTGCCCGAAACTCTGCGTGCTACTGGAAATAAGAACTCTTGAATAAGTAAAAAAAAAAAGGAAGAATACTAGACTGGATTAAACAATGGGGTAAAACAAAGAGTGGTGCTAAATAGGAATAAATCTGATTGGAGAAATGTGGTGAGTGGGGTACCACAGGGGTCCATTTTGGGGCCAACCCTTTTTGTCATATACACAGTTGTTACATTGAACACCATATTGTATGCTACCCAATCCCCCAATATATGTACCTACCCATACAACTTTACCATTGTGATCATTGCTCTCATCCTTTATGTGCTATCAATGTGTCTTAATGTGCCTACTAATCTTTGTCAAATATTCCTACAAAGTACCTCTTAACATTTTATAAGTTCTGCAAGAAATTAACTACTTAAAACTATCTGTTATATTAACAACCTGCCCGAGACGCTGAGCGTACTAGTGGCTTTACAAGAATGTAAAAATATCATGCTATGTACTCTCAAAAACCCAATGTACTTCTTATAAATAAATAAATAAATAAATAAAAAATAAATAAATAAATAAATAAATGACAAATGGGAATATTAAAAACCACATCAGCAATTTTGCAGATGACACAAAGCTTTATGGCAAAGTTGGAAATGATAATGATGTTGATGAGATAAACAGAGAGATAAACTTTGCCCTCTTACAAAGAGGGTGAAGTGGGGCGTTGGATTTTCAACTGTCAAATAGAATACAGAGAATGACTGTAAACCAAGTAAGATCAAGTCCAAATGCAGTGAAAAGCTCTGTGCCTCAGGGGGCAATCATTGCACCACTGGTATTTCTCATTATTATCTCTGATATAGACAAAAACACAAGACAAAGATTCGTGTCATTCTTTGCAGATGATACAAAAATCAGCATCAAATTGCCACTGTAGATGACACTGAAAAGTAAGTAATTAACAAAAGGAGGCACCAAACCGGGAAGGCTTTGTAACACCGTCAAGTGTGCGGAATAATCAGAGGGCCCTAAATATCACCAAGGATGCCAATACGAGAACAGAAACGCATAAGGCGAACGTTATCAAAAGTATCAGATTCACCAAAACTTCTACCGAGGGACAAGTGACCACGATAGTCACTTGTTCCTGTACGATAGTCACTTTCCGACCTTGGACGGTCGGAAAGCAAGACACACGCTCGTCCTGGAAGTCCGGACATTCAACAAGGATATGCACAACTGTAAGAGGGACACTGCAGTTAGGGCAATAAGGAGCAGATGACACTGAAGAACTACAGGAAGATATAAAGTATTCAATTGGGCAACTGAAATTAACATGATGTTAAACGGTGGTAAGTTTCAGGCACTTAGGTATAGTGGAAACGAGGAACATTAACGAAACACAGGGTACAAAGCACAATCAGACGTACTCATATAAGGAAAGCAACATGTAATGGGCATGGGAAATATGATGTCTGACGACATGACGTTTAGTGAACACAACAAGCAAATTTAGCGGCATCAAGGAAAATTATGGGATGGATTATGAGAAAGTTCAAATCCAGAGACCTCACAGCAATGGTAATACTATTTAATCCACTGGTGCTCTCCGGTCAAGAGTATTGCTCGGTACACACTTCTCCCCTTCAGAGCAGAAGAGATCTATGAAAATAGTGGGAATGCAGTGAAATATATATATACAGCACGCATAGAAGCGATTAAACATGTAAATTATTGGGACCGTCTTAAAGCTCTCAAAATGTACTCATTGAACAGGAGACGAGAAAGGTATAGAATTATATATGCATTAAACATACTGGAAGGCCAGGTCCCAAATTTGCACAGTAGAATAACAACATACGGGAGCGATTGGTACGGAAAAAATGCAGAATGGAAGGAGTAAGGAGTAGAGGTGCTACAGGCACAATGAGACAACACTGAACATCAGAGGTCCACGGCTGATAAACATCCTTAATAAATGTTGCCGGAGCGAAGATAGATGTATTCATGAGGCACTTGGACAGGTTCTTGCAAGAAGTGCCGGACCAACCAGGCTGTAGTGGCCAGATTACTGCAGAGGTCAGATGAATGTGTAGGCCTGGTTGATCAGTCCAGCTACCAGGAGGCCTGGTTGACGACCGGGCCGCGGGGACGCTAAGCCCCGGAAGCACCTCAAAGTAACCTCAAGCACCTCAAGTACGACCAGGTTACTGTAGAAGTCAGGTGAATGTGTAGACCAGGTTACTGTAGAGGTCAGATGAATGTGTGTAGACCAGGTTACTGTAGAGGTCAGGTGAATGTGTAGGCCAGGTTACTGTAGAGGTCAGATGAATGTGTGTAGACCAGGTTACTGTAGAGGTCAGGTGAATGTGTAGGCCAGGTTACTGTAGAGGTCAGATGAATGTGTGTAGACCAGGTTACTGTAGAGGTCAGGTGAATGTGTAGACCAGGTTACTGTAGAGGTCAGATGAATGTGTGTAGACCAGGTTACTGTAGAGGTCAGGTGAATGTGTAGGCCAGGTTACTGTAGAGGTCAGATGAATGTGTGTAGACCAGGTTACTGTAGAGGTCAGGTGAATGTGTAGACCAGGTTACTGTAGAAGTCAGGTGAATGTGTAGACCAGGTTACTGTAGAGGTCAGATGAATGTGTGTAGACCAGGTTACTGTAGAGGTCAGGTGAATGTGTAGGCCAGGTTACTGTAGAGGTCAGATGAATGTGTGTAGACCAGGTTACTGTAGAGGTCAGGTGAATGTGTAGGCCAGGTTACTGTAGAGGTCAGATGAATGTGTGTAGACCAGGTTACTGTAGAGGTCAGGTGAATGTGTAGACCAGGTTAATGTAGAGGTCAGATGAATGTGTAGGCCAGGTTACTGTAGAGGTCAGGTGAATGTGTAGACCAGGTTACTGTAGAGGTCAGATGAATGTGTGTAGACCAGGTTACTGTAGAGGTCAGATGAATGTGTTGGCCAGGTTACTGTAGAGGTCAGATGAATGTGTAGGCTAGGTTACTGTAGAGGTCAGATGAATGTGTAGTCCAGGTTACTGTAGAGGTCAGATGAATGTGTGGCCAGGTTACTGTAGAGGTCAGATGAATGTGTAGGCCAGGTTACTGTAGAGGTCAGATGAATGTGTAGTCCAGGTTACTGTAGAGGTCAGGTGAATGTGTAGTCCAGGTTACTGTAGAGGTCAGATGAATGTGTAGGCCAGGTTACTGTAGAGGTCAGGTGAATGTGTAGTCCAGGTTACTGTAGAGGTCAGATGAATGTGTGGCCAGGTTCTGTAGAGGTCAGATGAATGTGTAGTCCAGGTTACTGTAGAGGTCAGATGAATGTGTAGTCCAGGTTACTGTAGAGGTCAGATGAATGTGTAGTCCAGGTTACTGTAGAGGTCAGATGAATGTGTAGTCCAGGTTACTGTAGAGGTCAGATGAATGTGTAGTCCAGGTTACTGTAGAGGTCAGATGAATGTGTAGTCCAGGTTACTGTAGAGGTCAGATGAATGTGTAGTCCAGGTTACTGTAGAGGTCAGATGAATGTGTTGGCCAGGTTACTGTAGAGGTCAGATGAATGTGTAGGCCAGGTTACTGTAGAGGTCAGATGAATGTGTAGTCCAGGTTACTGTAGAGGTCAGATGAATGTGTTGGCCAGGTTACTGTAGAGGTCAGATGAATGTGTAGGCCAGGTTACTGTAGAGGTCAGATGAATGTGTAGTCCAGGTTACTGTAGAGGTCAGATGAATGTGTAGCCAGGTTACTGTAGAGGTCAGATGAATGTGTAGTCCAGGTTACTGTAGAGGTCAGATGAATGTGTAGGCCAGGTTACTGTAGAGGTCAGATGAATGTGTAGTCCAGGTTACTGTAGAGGTCAGATGAATGTGTAGTCCAGGTTACTGTAGAGGTCAGATGAATGTGTAGGCCAGGTTACTGTAGAGGTCAGATGAATGTGTAGGCCAGGTTACTGTAGAGGTCAGATGAATGTGTAGTCCAGGTTACTGTAGAGGTCAGATGAATGTGTAGTCCAGGTTACTGTAGAGGTCAGATGAATGTGTAGTCCAGGTTACTGTAGAGGTCAGATGAATGTGTAGTCCAGGTTACTGTAGAGGTCAGATGAATGTGTAGTCCAGGTTACTGTAGAGGTCAGATGAATGTGTAGTCCAGGTTACTGTAGAGGTCAGATGAATGTGTAGTCCAGGTTACTGTAGAGGTCAGATGAATGTGTAGTCCAGGTTACTGTAGAGGTCAGATGAATGTGTAGTCCAGGTTACTGTAGAGGTCAGATGAATGTGTAGTCCAGGTTACTGTAGAGGTCAGATGAATGTGTAGTCCAGGTTACTGTAGAGGTCAGATGAATGTGTAGTCTAGGGTACTGTACGTCGTGAGGCGTCACCCCAACATTACAGGAAAAGTATTACCAAGGAGTGCCACAGGGCTCAGTTCCAACACCCGTAATGTTAATCGTCTATATGAGTGACTTACCAGAAGGAATACAGAATTATGTGAACATCTTTGTTGATGACGTTAAGATACTTGTGAAGTTAAGAAACTTACACGATTGTCTTGCCCTTGAAGAACCCAACCACTTAGGCTGGAGGGTGGAGCGGCGGTCTCCCTTCATGCAGGTCGGCGTTCAGTCCCGACCGTCCAAGTGGTTGGGCACCATTCCTTTCCCCCGTCCCATCCCAAATACTTATCCTGACCCCTTCCCAGTGCTATATAGTCGTAATGGCTTGGCGCTTTCCCCCTGACAGTTCCCTTCCCTTGCCCTGGAAGACCTGGACAAAAAAGTGTATGGAGCAACACTTGGCAGATGCAATTTAATGTCAATTAATGCCACATTATGGAATGTTAAATAATAGAAAATACGCCACACAAAACCTACATATTATATGGAGAAAAACTTTAACTCTCGCAAACCTATTTACTGTTTGGTGATAGAAAGCAACAGGTGAAATGAAACGTGCCCAACCGTCCTGCCCGGCAACCAACGTGGGACACCAGAGCCGTCGTACACACCACTGTGATAGATGCACTCTTAACGTTGAAGGAATAATTGGGGGACCCTTCGACAAGCCGCCGGCTTCCTGTGCTCGTCGAGGCCACTAGTGTTAGTTGCTCTCAAGTAAACTAACACTGAACAATTTACTTCATAAACATGATAATTTTAATGTGGAATATTGCATGCAGGAGTAGCCATTATTTTGCCCGGGAAAGAAGTGAGGCGTTTAATATGGTTCAACAATAATTTATAATAATTAGTACCCTCGCGGGCATCCAAAATTATCTAAGGTTAAGCTGTTCTACGAATGATACTACCCTAGATGAAAAAAATTATCAAAACTTTATAAATTACAATATTTTATATAATTATAAAGTTTGATATAAAATAATTACAAGGTTTTTTATTTTTGTATAACAACGCAATTTTATGTAATTTCCTCTCATAGAATAATGATGATTTAAATGATAAAACAAAGTAGAATATATTTCATTTAAATCTGCTGCTTTTTCTGATCCAGCACTAGAAAACTGGAAATATATATTTTGTCCATTTTCTATTACAATTTAAAGTGATAACTTTTCTATTTACTTTCTTCATAATAATAATTTATTTACTTTCTTCATAATAATAATTTATTTATTTATTTATTTATTTATATATTTACAAGAAGGTACATTGGGTTTGTGAGAATACATTGAATAGTACAGTATTTACAGTCTTGTAAAGCCACTAGTACGCGCAGCGTTTCGGGCAGGTCCTTAATCTAACAGATAATTTTAAGTAGGTAAATTCTATCAGAATTAATAAATGATAACAAATACATTGCAAGGGAAAAATGAGATGAGAGAGCTTAGTAAGTATATTAAAGCACATTGGTATATTAAAGCTCTGATTGATTACATTGACAGCTTGATTGGTAATTTAAACAAGATTAATAGACGCCATACAGCAGATTGGCAGCACATATAAGACAGCAATGATCAGAATGGTAAAGATGTTCAAATTGGGAACATAAAGGTTGGGAGATTGGGTAGCAATAGATACAGTGCAATTTTAAGGCAAAAGGTGAAAAACTATGAAGATGAAATTAGGTACTTTTTAGTATTGTTTTTGAATGATGTAAAAGTTGGACAGCTTTTCAATTCAATAGGAAGTGAGTTCCATAAACTGGGTCCCTTTATTTGCATAGAGTGTTTACACAGATTAAGTTTAAGGGGGCATTAGAATCCCGTTTGGCTCCAAAATGCAAAAATGAAAACTCGTTCGATTTTAATCAAACTTTTTTGACAAGTTCTATATGAAAAGTGTTTCATCTGGTCCAAGTTTCAGCATCGTAGCATAAATAGGAAGGGAGAAAAAAAATATTGAAGTAGTTGTGAAAATTATGCCAAAATGGTCAAAATCGATTATGAATCAAAAGTGTCAACTGAAATCATAGCTATGACTCTTTGCTATCACAATAGCATATATTAAACAAATATTATAATTAGTTTAATTGGAAAAAAATTTAAGAGAAAAAAAAAAAGTTTTTTTTTTCAAATTTTTTTTTTTTTCATTTTTTTTGGGGCGATTTGCATCAAACTTACAGACCTTACTGTACGTAAGCCTATCTGTAAGGATGCCAATTTTGGAGAAAATTGGTTGATGTCAACCTCAGCCACAGATTTTAGAACCTTAGACTTTATTAATTTCTGTTTTTTTTCAATTGACACAAACGTTTACAAAACTTTTTCATTTTTTATTCAATTTACATGAAACTTACACAGTATATAATGTATGGCATCTCTCTACATGTGCAAGTATTCATGTTTCTCTAAGTTCATTTATTGATTTTATAATAGCAATAAACATGCCATATTTGCATAATTTTTGCGGGGGAACTTTGAACATTTGTATTAGGAAAACTAAAGATGTTTTGGAAATTCTTTTACTTCCAATCCTTTATTATATGCCAATGTGTCAGAAAAGTGTCACAGAATAATTATATCTGAAACGTGTGTGAAGAAGTGTCGAATTGAAAATGTGAAAAAAACGTTGAAAAAAAAACTCTTTCTATTTACGCTGAAGTACTGAAACATGGGACAATTGCAGCCCTTTTCATATACAACTAGTCAAAAAATATTGGTTGACATTGAACAACTTTTCTGCACCCATTCTAATGCCCCCTTAACTCTGGGGATATCAAAGAGATATTTGTTTCTGGTGTGGTGATAATGGGTCCTATTACATCTGTCCATGGAGAGTTTCAGAGCATGGTTTGCATTTAAGAACAGGATTTTGTAAATGTAGTTGACACAAGAAAATTTGTGGAGTGAGATTATGTTTAGCATTTTAAGGGAGTTAAACAAGAGGGCTGAGTGTTGTCTGAAAGCAGAATTTGATATTATTCTCATAGCAGATTTTTGCTGGTTGATGATGGACTTGAGGTGGTTTGCAGTGGTTGAACCCCATGCACAGATACCATAGTTGAGATAGGGATAGATTAGTGCATAATATAGAGAGATGAGAGCAGAGTTAGGTACATAATATCTGATTTTGGAGAGTATGCCAACTGTTTTAGAGACTTTCTTAGTTATGTGTTGTATGTGGGTACTGAAGTTGAGTCTCTTGTCTAGGAATAGGCCAAGAAACTTTCCATCATTTTTATAAGCCATAATAAATGTTTATTAAGTTAAAGTACATACATACATACATACATACATACATACATACATACATACATACATACATACATACATACATACATGTTCATACATACATACAAGGATCCGGGTTCGATCCCCGGCGGAGGTACAAACAAATTGGAAATTTCTTTCACCGTGATGCATCTGTTCACCTAGCAGTAAATAAGTGCCTGGGAGTTACAGCTGCAACGGCTGCTTCCTGGGGATGTGTTTGTGTGTGAAAATTAGGATTAAGGACTTGCCCGAAACTCTGCGTGCTACTGGGATATAAGAACTCTTGAATAAATAAAAAAAAGGAAGAATACTAGACTGGATTAAACAATGGGGTAAAACAAAGAGTGGTGCTAATTAGGAATAAATCTGATTGGAGAAATGTGGTGAGTGGGGTACCACAGGGGTCCATTTTGGGGCCAACCCTTTTTGTCATATACACAGTTGTTATATTGAACACCATATTGTATGCTACCCAATCCCCCAATATATGTACCTACCCATACAACTTTACCATTGTGATTATTGCTCTCATCCTTTATGTGCTATCAATGTGTCTTAATGTGCCTACTAATCTTTGTCAAATATTCCTACAAAGTACCTCTTAACATTTTATAAGTTCTGCAAGAAATTAACTACATAAAATTATCTGTTATATTAACAACCTGCCCGAGACGCTGAGCGTACTAGTGGCTTTACAAGAATGTAAAAATATCATGCTATGTACTCTCAAAAACCCAATGTTCCTTCTTATATATAAATAAATAAGTAAATGACAAATGGGAATATTACAAACCACATCAGCAAATTTGCAGATGACACAAAGCTTTATGGCAAAGTTGGAAATGATAATGATGTTGATGAGATAAACAGAGAGGTAAACTTTACCTTCTTACAAAGAGGGTGAAGTGGGGCGTTGGATTTTCAACTGTCAAATAGAATACAGAGAATGACTGTAAACCAAGTAAGATCAAGTCGAAATGCAGTAAAAAGCTCTGTGCCTCAGGGGGCAATCATTGCACCACTGGTATTTCTCATTATTATCTCTGATATAGACAAAAACACAAGACAAAGATTCGTGTCATTCTTTGCAGATGATACAAAAATCAGCATCAAATTGCCACTGTAGATGACAGTGAAAAGGTAAGTAATTAACAAAAGGAGGCACTAAACCAGGAAGGTTATGTAACACCGTCAAGTGTGCGGAATAATCAGAGGGCCCTAAATATCACCCAGGATGCCATTACGAGAACAGAAACGCATAAGGCGAACGTTATCAAAAGTATCCGATTCACCAAAAATTCTATTGTGGGACAAGTGACCGCGATAGTCACTTGTCCCTGTACGATAGTCACTTTCCGACCTTGGACGGTCGGAAAGCAAGACACACGCTCGTCCTGCAAGACCGGACATTCAACACGACTGTAACATATGCACAACATATGCACGACTGTAAGAGGGACAATGCAGTTAGGACAATGTGGAGCAGATGACACTGAAGAACTACAGGAAGATATAAAGTATTCAATTGGGCAACTGAAATTAACATGATATTAAACGGTGGTAAGTTTCAGGTACTTAGGTATAGTGGAAACGAGGAACTTAAACGAAACACAGGGTACAGAACACAATCAGACTTATTCATATAAGGAAATCACCCTGACTCACATCAAAACAATACTTGATAATATGATACGAAATCATCCAGCGGTCCAAGAAATAATGCAAAAGCAAACTGAACTTGGAAACCCCCCCTTGATCATATCAAAAGGACACAGGATCAAATCCTCCAGCTCCTGCAACAGCATCAGAGTCCATCATGTGAAGGCCCAACATGCCAGAGTCTGGTACAAGGTGATGCAGCACATGCTGTCATGGTATATGACAGCGGATACAACAATGATCCTATAACATCAGTGCACACAGTACCCCTAGTGCACCCAATAACACCAGTGCACTCACCGGTCACCACAGAATACATAATAACGCAAGTGAACATCATAATAATGCTCAAAGTGCATCTGTTAGCAAATAACTTCCAAATGGATACTAACAGTGAAGAACATCTCATTATACTAAAATGGAATTGTAATGGAGTTCGCAATAGAATTAATGACATCATACAGTACGTCCGTGAACACCAAACTGACATCAAAGTGCTACAAGGAACACTGGTAGGTGCGGACTTCAACCCAAGATTTAGTGGTTATGAGGAGGAGTTCTTCCTTCAAGCTGGAGAAAGAAAACAGGGCCTCGACACTACCTTTGTAAGTAACAACATTCCTGCACAGATTATTGATGACCACATGAGGGATGATTATGAGTCACTGGGGGGTAACCCTTCACTTAAACAATAATGCCCTACATATAATCAACCTATATGTGCCACAGAGTAAACTTGACCTTGACACACTGCCTGAATTTGTTAATGAAGAACCTACCCTGCTGGTCGGTGACCTGAATGCCAGACACCCACACTTTGGTGCCAACTGTCATCAGCCCAATATCAATGGACGAAAACTGTCACTCTTTGTTAAGGGAAGTGAAAACCTTAAGGTCCTGGGTGATAAACAGCCAACTCACCTCAAAGGAGGAAGATTAGACTATGCTCTCCTGCTGAATGCACAGGACACGGATGCCAGTACACACATTGTACACAGTTTATGTAGTGACCACTGGTCATTGATTACCACCGTCGACATGAGCCAGAGAAAGAAAGAAACGAATAAAAGAAAAAGCTTATCATTCGGACCGGATATGAGGCCGCACTTCATAAACAGGATTAGTGACTGGTTCACGGAATACCAAATCCCAGATGACATTGATACATTTGTTGATGACCTTAATAACCAATTTGAACACTGTCTCCGAGTTCCGCGCCGTACGCCTGGGCGCAGTAACTCTCAGAAGAATAAAATAAAATGGTATCAGAACGATTACATAAAGATGCTCAATGCAAATGTAAGAGACATGAGTAGAGAGTACCGGAGACATCCCACCGAAAGCAACCAAGAACTGTTCAAAACTGTGTGTCAAGTTGCCAGGGAAGAGAAGATTAGAGAGGGAGAAAGACAATGGTTTGAATTCACTTTCTCTATTGGAAGAGAAACATCTGCAAAACAAGTATGGACAAAAATTCAGATAGTTAAAGGGGGCAGACCCCAGCCTGAGGCTCACAAAGACCCCCAGGGTAAGGCCTGGGGGTCTTTGTGAGCCTTTGTGATCACTCCACTTGTGAACTAATTCACAAGTGGAGTGATGCAGCGTCATCCTCTCCTCCTTCCTGCAGAAGTAAGCAGGGAACAGCTCCACCGACATAATGACAGAAGAATTAGGATAACAAGAGCACTGTCTAGTGATGATGAATATGAGGAACCAATCACAGCCCAGGATTTAAGGGGGGCTATGAAAAAGGGTAAAAGTACAGAACCTGGTGAAGATCGCGTCACCTACGACATACTCCATGCACTGTGTGAAGTGTCTGGGAATGCACTACTCCACCTCTGTTTAACAAATCATTCCTAGGTGCAATGTTACCCACACAATGGAAACATGCAATAATTGTCCCCATACCGAAATCCAATGACCCTTGCAATTAGAGACCTATCGGTCTTATGTCATGCACTTGCAAGATGCTTGAAAGGATAATTCTAAACCGAATGTTTCACAAAATAGGCAGGTTAGGGGAGGGGGTCAATAGATTTATTAAAGGACGGAGCACAGCAAATTGTATAGTTAATTACCTGGCTAATGACACAGCTAAGTACTCTGTATTTGTCGACATCAAAAAAGCTTTCGACAAAGTACAGGGGATTGCGATCCTGGACGAGCTGGCTTGCATGGGAGTCAAGGAGAGACTCATGAAATGGATTGCAGACTATCTCACAGGGATTAAAGCCAAGGTCTGCTTCAATGGAGCAATCTCAAGAACAATGAATATGGAACTCGGGACTTCCCAAGGAGGGGTCTTAACCCCCACACTATTCAATGTACTTATGAATGCCATTGCAAATATCGATTTCCGGAAGGAACGCAACAAGGGNAAGTTAACCCCAGAAGCTTATAGGAAGCGTTTCAGAGAGATGATCAAAGTTGGAGCATGTACGTTTGCTGAGACAGCAAGGGATCTGGAAAGACGATTCCAGAAGTGGATTGAAGCTGCTGGAGTTGGATCTTACGCTGACCTGAAGCAATTGATGGTCATGGAGAAGTTCTTGGAGATGATGCATCCCGAAACAAAGTTCAAGATCCAAGAAGCAGGGATAAAGGAGGTGAGAGATGCCGCAGATAGGGCGGACATGATTACGGAAGCGTATAAGAGCTTGAGGGAGAACAGAGTGAGAATGAGGTGAGACGCAGCAATGGCAGATCCAGTGGAGTCTGGGGAGGAAGAAAATTACGAAAGACCCAGAAGAGTCTGGGGTGAGAAAATTTTGATAAATGGGCGGATAAACGTAGTACCCTAAAACTCAGAAGAGTAGGTCGCGCACTTCGTCTGAAAGTGAAGATGAAGGAGCTAAACGAGAGACAATCATTATCCAGGAAATCAAGAGTCCAGTAAAGCCCCACAGAGTGCAGTAGTGTACCTGGCCCGAGGAACTCTCATGCGAGTGGACAAAGTCAGAAACACTCTGGTACATATAGAAGAACTTTTCCCAGGTGAGATGTTACAACTGTAACGGATTGGGTCACGTGATGCGAGATTGTCGGCAGGGCAAGAGAATTGTGACCCTGGCCATGTGTGACCCCCGAAGTAATATACTAATGTGTTCCGAGACAAACCACAGATGGTGAACTTAGTGAACGAGAGGTATAGGCCGTTCATAAGTAAAGGTTGGATCAGTATAGGAGGCCAACCTGAGGTAGAAGTTGGTATCTTAAGAGATACGGAGCTAATCAGAGCGTGATTGCGAGAAGCCTGTGGGAATGATCGACGGTTAGCTGGCAGGAGAAAGATGAAAGTATATGGGTTATTGTCTGAGAGTGACATGCCCGTTTGTACTGTCCAGCTAAGGTCGGAATATGTGTCGGCGGAGGTGATGTTGGGAGTGTGCCCCGACATACCTGTTCCAGGAGTCCAATGATCCTGGGGAATGACTTGTGCGGGACAAAGGTGTTGCCAAGAGTCATAGCGGAGACTGTGCCAGAGGAGTGCCCAGAAGGCCACGGCACGGGTGGGACACCTGAGAGTGTGAACCTGACTGACATCCGAGGAGATGAGTCAGGAGACCGCCAAGCCATTGAGTACCCTGTCTCGGTAGTGATGAAGGCAGAGGTGGCGACGAGGAAGACGCTGGAGAAGATGAGACAGTGTCTATTCAGCCGGTAGAAGATATCGACGTAGATATAGCGTGGCTGTTTGATGAAGGTCCAGCTCAGGAAGATGAAGTCTCGGTGAGGCCAAAAGTGAAGATGGCCCAGCCAAAGAAAAATCATGTGAAGAGAGCGAACCTGAGTAGACCCCAGCCTGCTGAAATTAAGGGTCGGAAGGTGAATGCAACTGTGCTGAGCAGAAGTGAGGAAGGATGTGGACATACTGAGGACGGGAGTAGAGCGTCAAGTGGTCCACGAGCACAGAGGCATTTGGATAGTAGAGTTAAGTTGTTTGAGATGTCAGGAGTTGACATGTTTCACAGAAAACGCGGAGGAGAGATAGTGAAGAAGAATGATAGCCGAGAAAATGGAAGGAGAAGAGACAGTATGTGTGGAGAGATGCTTACGAGCACTCTAGGAGAGGTAAAGCAACATGTACGATCGAGTGCTGTTGGATGTAGTACAGGGCTCGGAGAAACTTCCAGGGAACAAAGAAGAGTTGAAGGAGAAGAAATGGAGTTGTATAGAGGCGAGAAGTGTGGGAAGAGGATGATGATACAAGCATGGAGGAGTAGAAGAAAGCCGAGGACTCTATGGAAGTCAAACAGGATGAGGTCTCAGATAAATGAGGAGACGAGAGGAAGGATCGTCGGTGAAGACGAGGGAGTTAAGTATGATGGCAGGAGACGAAAGTATAATGGCAGTATATGGAAGTATGAAGACGACAGAGGAGGTACTGACAGTAGATGTCTGACTCTGAACGTGAAGAGAAGAAGACAAGGAAACGGAGGGTGGAAACAATAAGTAGAGTTAACCGATGGAGTGCAGGCGTCCAAGGAGGACAGCCTAGCCAAGAGGTGTCAGGGAAGTCAAATCGTTTGTGAGAAGATCATGTTTCGGGCGAGTTGTGAGCCAGATGTTGCAAGGTGCAATGAAGTAGTTGTAGACTCTGAAGAGTACGTAAGCGGATCAACCGGTCGAACCAATCGGTTGGAGAACGAGACAGTGTGGTGGCGGATGTATTATCCCGAGCTTTGCCACTGGAATAACTCTCAAAAATAAGGGGAGGGGAGTGTTATGATCTCAGCCTGCTGGAGAAACGAGTCTCACCCTTTGAGAGTTATTCAGCAAGCCTGACCTAACTGGAAGGTCCAGGAATTATAGAGGCGATAACACAGATGTAAAATAGTGTGTTGCATTTATATAAAAGTTTGAGATTATGGGCAATGGACTAGAAAAACAGATAAATGACTTGTTGGAAGATGTGGACAAGTTACTGGGGGCGTGAGGCTCGCTTGTGGAGGGCGATGACCTCACTTGAGGCCGAACATCGCAGGGGGAAAGCCGCGCTTCGTTGAGCTCCCGCCAGGAGGGAACCCCTAGTGATATTATCTCCAAGAGAAGAGAAGGTGCAGACGTTCCAGCTGTTGAATCGAGCTGAAGACGTTGCGGTCTCAAGTCCTGGACGGCGAGGAGAGAGTATTAAGCCGCCCAGTGACAGTTTTGTGGGCTGTGACAAGCGCCCTGGTCAGACGTTGTCAGAGGGAGAAGCGCCCTCGACCAGATAATCTGTGGTTTGTCCTTTGGGGAAGAAGTTGCTGAGGACTTCGAAGCCAGCACAGAAGGAGTAGTTGGTGAGACTCCAAGGCAGTAGAGGAGAGGACCTCGAGCTGTGAGGAGAAGCAGTGAGGAGGAGTGTCACGTGCTTCTGCAGAGGTGGTGAAGTGCCACAGTTATTCGAGGAAACTTTATGGTGCAGCAGCCAGGAGAGCTGTGGATGATCCAAATAGGAGTAGGGAAGCACCATAATTGTCCAAGGAATCTTCATGGTAGCAGCCTGGAGGAGCTGCAGAGGATCCTGGTGTTTAAGCCCTGAGGAACCTGAAGTTGTCAGGGTAGGGAAATAGTTCTAAATGATCACTTGTATGGAGGTGAGAGTGTTTGTCATTAGCGTGAACGACGCAGTGAGAGGTGAGTGATCGTTTGCCATTTATGTGCCAAGAAGTGTATATTGAAGTTTAGAGTTACAGACGTAGGCAGGAGTACCTACAGATATATATGTATTCTAAGACTGATAGAATGGTCGATTGATTCGTTGTGTGGCACGGATCATTTATACTGATATATATATATGTATGTTATTGCTTTCAAATGCTGATTTGCCTTATATGTGTTTATAGGTATATATATATGTATACATTCTCTTGATGGTAGTGTAACATTATATTGTAAGACTTAATCTACTTGAGGAGGTTGATAATACCGAGAGATAGGATACCACTTAGCAAGCTGAGGATAGAGTTCTGATGGTGTTGGAGTGCAGCCTGATTATAATAGTACGGAGTATAGGATTCATCATTATTATTATATGTATGCGTGTATTGTTATGTACTTCGTCCAGTAAATGTATTCAAATTTGCTGGTGTTTGCACTTGTCCCAGTGAGGCTTCCCAGGAAATAGTAAAGGAGAGAGAGCAAGAAACAGGAACCACTGCTGTGGACAGGGTAAGACAGAAGTCTAATAAGATAAAGGGGATTGAGGAGGTCATATTCCATAAGGAGAGAGTGGGGAGTCACAGCGGCTCGAGTGGGTGTGTGCACGTGACAACAAGGCTGCGTGTTGGAGCCGCATCCCCTAAACGTGTGACGTTGAGCCCCTCTCCAAGAGCCAGAAGTGCCTAGTGTGATCTCCTAGTGAAATATGAGCATTTGTCGAGTTGTGGGTTGGGTGGTCCATCAGCGGTAACACCACCAAATCCACCACAACCGCAACACAACATTCCTGCACAGATTATTGATGACCACATGGGGGATGATTATGAGTCACTGGGGGTAACCCTTCACTTAAACATTAATGCCCTACATATAATCAACCTATATGTGCCGCAGAGTAAACTTGACCGTGACACACTGCCTGAATTTGTTAATGAAGAACCTACCCTGCTGGTCGGTGACCTTAATGCCGAGCACCCACACTTTGATGCCAACTGTCATCAGCCCAATATCAATGGACGAAAACTGTCACTCTTTGTTAAGGGAAGTGAAAACCTTGGAGTCCTGGGTGATGAACAGCCAACTCATCTCAGAGGAGGAAGATTAGACTATGCTCTCCTGCTGAATGCACAGGACACGGATGCCAGTACACACATTGTACACAGTTTATGTAGTGACCACTGGTCACTGATTACCACCGTCGACATGAGCAAAAGAAAGAACGAAACGAGTAAAAGAAAAAGGTTATCACTCGGACCGGATATGAGGCCGCACCTCATAAACAGGATGAGTGACTGGTTCACGGAATACCAGATCCCAGAAGTCATTCATACATTTGTTGATGACCTTAATAACCAATTTGAGCACTGTCTCCGAGTTACGCGCCGTACACCCGGGCGCAGTAACCCTCAGAAGAAGAAAATAAAATAGTACGAGAACGATTACATAAAGATGCTCAATGCAAATGTTAGGAGCATGAGTAGAAAGTACCGGAGACATCCCACCGAAAGCAACCAAGAACTGTTCAAAACTGTGTGTCAAGTAGCCAGGGAAGAGAAGATTATAGAGAGCGGGAAAGACAATGGCTTGAATTCACTTGCTCCATTGGAAGAGAAACATCTGAAAAACAAGTATGGGCAAAAATTCAGATAGTTAAAGGGGGCAGACCCCAGCCTGAGGCTCACAAAGACCTCCAGGGTAAGGCTGAAGAACTAATTCACAAGTGGAGTGATGCAGCATCATCCTCCTCTCCTCCTCCCTGCAGAAGTAAGCAGGGAACAGCTCCACCGACATAATGACAGAAGGATTAGGATAACAAGAGCACAATCGAGTGATGACGAGTATGAGGAACCAATCACAGCCCAGGAATTAAGGGGGGGCTATTAAAAAGGGTAAAAGTACAGCACCTGGTGAAGATCGCGTCACCTACGACATACTCCATGCACTGTGTGAAGTGTCTGGGAATCCAGTACTTCACCTCTGTTTAACAAATCATTCCTAGGTGGAGTGTTGCCCACACAATGGAAACATGCAATAATTGTCCCCATACCGAAACCCAATGACCCTGGCTATTACAGACCTATCGGTCTTATGTCTTGCACTTGCAAGATGCTTGAAAGGATCATTCTAAACCGAATGTTGCACAAAATAGGCAGGTTAGGGGAGGGGGTCAATAGATTTGGACGGAGGATTGGACGGACGGATTTGTCAATAGAATGGACGGAGCACAACAAAATGTATAGTTAATTACCTGGCTAATGACACAGCTAAGTACTCTGTAGTTGACGACATCAAAGGAGCCTTCGACAAAGCACAGGGGATTGCGATCCTAGACGAGCTTGCTTGCATGGGTGTCAAGGAGAGACTCATGAAATGGATTGCAGACTATCTCACAGGGAGGAAAGCCAAGGTCTGCTTCAATGGAGCAATCTCAAGAACAATGAATATGGAACTCGGGACTCCCCAAGGAGGGGTCTTAACCCCCACACTATTCAATGTGCTTATGAATGCCATTGCAAATATCGATTTTCCGGAAGGAACACAACAAGTGGGATATGCAGATGATGTTTTAATACAAGCTCCTACCTTGGGAAAAATTAAACAGTCCATTGAACTCCTTGGAAGGAAACGCATTGAGCTCGCGATAAGTCACAATAACTTGGCTTAAGTCACAATAAGTCACAATAACGTGTTGTGTGTATGTTGACCAGACTAAACACTTGAAGGTGAAGGGACGACGACGTTTCGGTCCGTCCTGGACCATTCTCAAGTCGATTCGACTTGAGAATGGTCCAGGACGGACCAAAACGTCGTCGTCCCTTCACCTTCTAGTGTGTGGTCTGGTCAGCATTGAGCTCGGTTTCACTCTCTCCACAAACAAGACAAAAGCATAATCTCATCACAAGAAGGGAGAAAATGAAGAACTACAAATTAATGGTGTAAAACTTAAATGGGTTGACCACTATCGGTATCTTGGCATCACTGTCGGCTCTAACAAGGGGAAGAAAGAGGAGCTCAACCAACTCATAGGAACATGCAGAAGTCGACTCAGGGCACTGAAAGCCATGACCTGGAATGGGCACGGAGTCTCTATTGCTGTGCTTAAAATGATGTACACAGCCTATGTGCGCTCCGTCATAGACTATGCCGCACCAGTTTTATGCACCTACTCCCAAAGCGATATGAAAAGGCTTGAAAGCATTCAGAATGAAGCCATGACAATCATTCTTGGAGTTCCAAGAACTGCCAAAACGTCCAATCTACGAGAGGAATTGTCCCTCCCCAGTGTTAAAAGCAGAATTAAGGAACTGAATGCTAAGCTTGCAATTAGGATAGCCAGAGATCCCCATTACAATGATAGTGCTAAGAAAAAACTGAGTTCTGAGCTACTTTCAGAGGAAAACAGAAGTAAAAAATGGCATCACCCATCAGTCTGCTACCTTGAAGAACTTCACCTGCTTGAGCAAGCCCGTGAGCTCTACAGGTAACCCGTGTAGAAAGGTTACCTCCCTGGGAGGATGACTCATGAAGGATTGTTATCAATGAAATGGCAATGCAAAAATTCAACATGATACCACAAGAAATGAGGCACAAGTATCTCGAGGAAATTTGTAAAGAAGCCGGAGATAAACTAGATCAAATCTACACTGACGGGTCATCTAATCCTGTCAATGGCAGGGCTGTTGCAGCATACACTGTAATTAAGGATAATGCTTTCCAACGCAGAAATGAAAAAAAGCGCATATTGAGAACTATGCCTCTTCAATGCAATCAGAGCTAACCGCCATTGTTATGGCGTTAAGGTTCCTTGGACGGAACACTAATGGTGCAGTGATTTGCTCTGATTCAAAAGCAGCACTTCAAAGCTTAAGTAAAAATCGGGCAGAAAATCTTGCAATAGTTGCTGAAATTAAGAGAGCTGTGAGAGAACTTACCAATCATCGAAGAGTCGTCAAGTTTCTGTCGGTCCCTCTCTCATATTGGAATATGTGGGAATGAACGAACAGATGTGCTGGCTGCTGAAGGCGCGGAAGAAGACCATATTGAATACTTCATACCCAAGACTCTACTACAAATTAGAGGTATTGTCTGGCAACATCATCGTGACAAGGTAACTGAGGAAAGGAGGATAGAAGCACAAACCAGTGAATCTGCACGATGGTACAACATGTTTGCAGCTGGCAATCCCAATCATTATGGACGAAGTGGCGGAGGACGAGTGAGAGAATCAGTAATAGCGAGAATCCGTCTTGGATACAAATATCCATGGAGATACGGAATGAAACCAACATTGATCAGCGAAGTTGCAGAATCTGTGGTGAGAGTGACGGACACCGCCTAGACCACTATCTACGTGAATGTGAACCCCTGAGAGACATTAGAAGTATGTGTAGAATAATAAACCCCACATTGTTGGAATTAGGAATACGCTTTTTATCAAATATTGATACTGTTCTTAAAAGATTCCCCCATTTTGCACCCGCATGATAACGTATGCTTTTAAGAGTTGACAGATGCTAATCTTGTTTGAGGAGCTGTTCACTTGAGACAGTTAAGCAAGTCCCAGCTGTGTCTGGGTACAAGTGACAGGATGAACAACCCAGCGGGTTATCTTCCTTTTGGGGAGGAAGCCATGCTGCTATGGCGGTATATCCACTCACAAGATGAGTGGAGCTGCCCAATAAACTCGCCCCTTGAGGCAAAATTTAAAATTTAAGGAAAGCAACATATAATGGGCATGGGAAATATGACGTTTGACGACATGACGTTTAGTGAACACAACGAATCAAATTTAGCGGCATCAAGGAAAATTATGGGATGGATTAGAAACGTTCAAATCCAGAGACCCCACAGCAATGTTAATACTATTTAAATCACTGGTGCTCTCCCATCAAGAGTATTGCTCGGTACTCACTTCCCCCTCCAGAGCAGAAGAAATCTATGAAGTAGAGGGAATGCAGTGAAATATATATATACAGCACGCATAGAAGCGAATAAACATGTAAATTACTAGGACTGTGTCAAAGCTCTCAAAATGTACTTATTGAACAGGAGACGGTAAAGGTATAGAAATATATATACATTAAACATACTAGAAGGCCAGGTCCCAAATTTGCACAGTAGAATAACAACATACGGGAGCGATTGGTACGGAAAAAAATGCAGAATGGAAGGAGTAAGGAGTAGAGGTGCTAAAGGCAAAATCAGACAAAACTGAACATCAGAGGTCCACGGCTGATAAACATCCTTAATAAATGTTGCCGGAACGAAAATGAATGCATTCACGAGGCATTTGGACAGGTTCTTGCAAGAAGTGCCGGACCAACCAGGCTGTAGTGGCCAGATTACTGCAGAGGTCAGATGAATGTGTAGGTCAGGTTACTGTACAGGTCAGATGAATGTGCAGGCCAGGATACTGTAGAGGTCAGATGAATGTGTAGTCCCATGTTACTGTAGAGGTCAGGTGAATGTGAGTAGTGTAAAAGGAGACAGATGGAGAATTGATTTTCAGAGAACGTGTTTGGCACTTCCACAGTTCCACGCCGACTTGACTCCCGGGGCCGATGTGAGCAACACCAATTTTTGGGGTGGTGGGATGGTTGGTTAGGGCACAGTCAGCGCGCACCTGGCTGGCTGGCTGTGGTGGGTTGGTGGTCTGTTCCCCTAGGGGTCCCCACAGCCCACCCAGGTTACCTGGACAACTTGTGCCCTATCCTAACCTGTTTTGTATGAATTTGTCTCGTACATTTATTGCGAGAATTGGGCATCAAGAAGGGGGCCCCTACTTATGAGAGGTACAGAAAAGAATGTTCAATAGATTCAAACCAAAAAATACACTGGTGAAAGGCATATAAAACGTTTTGGGAGTATTTACAGGTGATGGACCAATCAGGTCCTTTTTGTCGCAGGGTTTCACGTGACCTGGCGGCAATAGGGACCCCAGCGTACTGAAGGGGGGGGGGGGTCAGATTCCTTACAAAGACTAAGTTGGATATTTAGGTGTAGTAGGCCTATCTTGATTTGCCTGATACTGTGAGGTACATTGACATGAAGGGCGAACCATAGTACAGGTTTGCATGTGAGAGGGTCATATTAGAGTTTTAAAGAAGTTAAAATAGGTTTAAAAAGTCCTGTGTGTGTGTTTGATGGCGGGTAAATGTTCAGTCAATAATTCTCGTGTTTTTAATCTGAATGAGGGGTCCTAGTTTGCGTTCTAGTCGTAAAATAAGTTCCTTAGTATATTTGCTATGGAAAATGAGCTTTCAGTACTCTATATAATTTGAAATGAGGTCAAGAAAGACATGTTTATATGTGAGAAGAGTCAGGTTGGAAACTGTTTTTTCCATGCAGTCCCCCCCTCCCCCACTCGGCTTTGCTCCGTTTTCTGTAGCCAAAGTAAGATTCCATTTTCTGTGGCATTCAGTTGATTACTAGTGGAAAAGGGCATGCTCGTATTTGTATGTTCTAACCTGTTTATAGATTTTATAGATGTAATTGTCGGGCCTCAAAATTAAATTTTAATATGAAAAATAGCATCAAATGTATGTCTATCTTTTGTAATAAACATTAGACACATTGACATTTGCTGCGATATTTCATAGAATCAAAGTTAACTGCTAAATAGTGGGGGGCCTCAGCCATATTGTGTTGGGTTTGAC
>WNGS01096593.1:0-15594 GCA_020271785.1 Procambarus virginalis
AGACAGGTTGTGTGATATCAAACTCATAGATTCCTTCTCTCTGTCCTTCAATAGGAGGACTTCATCTCCATTCTAATATGGTCGTTTCTGCCTCCTGTTTCCATCCACTGCCTGTTTCCATTACTTACTTACATTTACTCGGGTTGAAACTTTGTACCGCATTTGTTGGACCATTCATGCAGTTTTTGTCTAGGTCATCTTGAGGTCTCATACTGTCTTCCTCCGTCTTAATCCTCCTCATAATTTTTACATCATCACAACAAGAGAGGAATGAGTCTATACCGTCTGAAGCTCTTTACATATATAGAACGTAATTGTTTCAGGAGGACAGACCCCCCGGGACTCCACTTGTGACTCCTCGCCACTCTGAGACCTCAACCCTCCCAGCAGTGATCGCTAAACCGTTCTTTACTTAATACTGACTTCCTTATCCAATGGATACTTCTGTTTTACACTCCTGCCTCATCTCCAGCTTTCCGCACTAGTCTCTGGTGTGGCAATGTGTCAAAGGCTTTTCGACAATCTAAAAATATGCAGTTTGGCCCATCCCTCTCTTTCTTGTCTGATTCTTGTTGCTTGATCGTAGAATTCAATTAAATCTATGTGAGCGCTTACTTGCCATCCCTAAAACCATGTTGGTGTTGTGTCATGAAGTTCCTTCACTCTAGGTGTTCGACTAGCTTTTTTCGCAACAATTTTCTCCATTAGCTTTCAGGGATGCAAGTTAGGGACACGGGCCTGTGGTCAGTTCCTCCTGTCTATCCCCCATTCTTGTATATCAGGACTACGATTGCCGTCTTCCAAAATTTTTGGCAAGTCACCTGTTACCAGTGATTTGTTTTACAATTTACAACCATGAAGAGTGCGGCACATTGGCCTTTTGGCTCCTACCTTAGTATCCTGTGTTATTCCATCTGGCCTATAGCCTGTGTTACATCCAACTCTAGCAAAATTTTCCTTACATCCCCACTGGAAATCCCAAACTCTTCTAGTGTTGCCGTTAATTTATTCTTCTCTTATCTCCAGTAACTTCTCCTTCCTTGATCTAATGTGAAGACTTCCTGAACTTTCCTATTGAGTTCCTCGAACACTTCCTTGTCGCTAGCAGTGATTCTTTCTGCACCTATCCTCAGTTTTTTCATAACCTGTTCCTTCACTGTTGATCTTTCTCCTGATGTGGCTGTGTACATGTGGGGTTACGTCGTACCTTGCTTGGCCCCTATGTTGTTTTCATATTGCCCTTCTGTCCTCTCTTCTCACCCTGACGTAATCATTCCTGGCTCTCTGGTAACACCTCCTTTGTTCTAAGTATTCAGTTATTTCCTGCTGTCGTTTCGTGTGCTTCTTCTCCATGCTCATTTACTTTTCTTGCTTATCTAGCTTACATCTCCTGATTAAACCTGATTTTGTCATCTGCATTAAGTTTTTCCTTTTGGGCCGGATAACTTTTCTGATGCCTCCTTGCACTTCTGCGGATTGATTCCATCATACTTGTGGGCCAACCTTTCATTCCCCTTTAGCTCTGATTCCCATGTTATATCCGTTAGAAATTTTTCCTCATCTCCTCATAATTTCCCTTGCTGAATGCTAGCCTTTTTGCTTTCAGTTCCCTGGCTCGAGTACTTTTAGCCCTTCTTTTATCAATTTCTCCAACATCAGACACTATTTAATCGCTCATTCCTACGGCGGCTTCCAAGTGGCTTTACCTTATGTCGGAGTCATTCAGAGTGAGACAAGGTCGATTCTCGCTGGTTTATCGTTTCCCCCTCATCCTAGTGGGTTCACTGACATGTTGCCCTTAGAGAATTTCCTTGTTGCCACCAGTCCACTAATTTTACTCTTACATTATCCTCACCCCCATGCGGTTCCTTGTTATCCCAGTCGATCCGTCCGTGATTGAAGTCCACACATGAGGAGGCAGATGGGATCGATTTCTACAGGCCCAGAGGCTGCCCTCGCAATTATGTTATTAACTGCCATGTTTTTTCTGTCTACTCTTGCCTTGGTCTTCTGTCATTGGTGGAGGATTATATATCACCGCTACTACACTCTGGTCCACCCATAGTCAGAGTTCCTGTTATGTATTCTCTAAACCCTTCACTCACCTTCCGAAAAGCCTCTCCTTGAAACTACATTCCTTTCTCATGAGTACGGCTACTCCACCTCCTCCCCCTACCCCTCCCTCTCTTGCCTTATTACAGTTAATCCGGGAACACTGCACTTGTTATGATTCCTGAGAGTTTTTGTTTCCTGTGATTCATACAATTACTCTGGGTTTACTTCTTGTGTACTCACCTAAATTGTGCTTGCGGAGGTTATCTCTGGCCCTTTGGTCCCGCCTCTCAACCATAATCAACTGGTTTCCCAGCCCTGAACGCGATTAAGCTCTAGCATATTCACTTGAAGCGGTGTAGGAGTCATCTCCAACCAACATTTCACTTCCTAATATGCATTTCCATTTGTGCTACGACTCTGAACACTTTAAAAAAATTCTTTTCTAACGTCCTCTATGGCTTATTTGGGCAACTCAGTTTCCACCTGTGTCCCCTATTGCGTGTGCCCCTTGTGTTAAACAGTCCCCCCTGTCCTTACGCTACCATCCAATTTACTCTGATGATCTTGTATGTAGTAATCATTTCCCCTCTAACCTTCTTTCTCCTCCCAGTGACGTGGGGTTGAATTCCCGTAGTCTCTCCTTGTATCTCATAACTCTCACATCGATACTAGTCTGGTGGCAAACCTTTGAACCTTTTCAGTTTAGTCTTACCCTAGACTAGATAATATGAATGGACTCCATGCTGGGGCTGCATACTACAGGGTTGGCCTGACAGATGTGGTATACAAATTTCTGAATGTTCCTTACACAAATTTCCAAATGCCGTTATAATTTTGGCCAGCTTCTCATGTGCTGCTGATGTTATAGTCTTGATATGGGCTGCAGGGGACAGGTCTGTGGCGTGATAGCAACCTCCAAGTCCTCTTTCTTCTCTGACTCTTGAAGAATTTCGTTCGTCTCCCACATATACCTTGTATCTGGGCCATCCTCGCCCTACACTATCTTCATACATTCATTGCTTGGTTAAACCTCTAACAACCATATTGTTCGACTATTCCTTTCAGCTTTGCTAGGTCTTCTTGAAGCCTCAAACATCCTCCTCCTCCACTGTCTTAAATCCTTCTCAAAATTTTAGCGTCGTCAGCAAAATTGAGAGGAATGAGACTATAAACCCTCCAGATCATTAGGTATAATCAGAAACGGATCGGACCAGTGCAAAGCCCTGTGGACTCCCACTGGGGACTTTAAACGCTAATTTGAGGTCCTCACCCCTCAACCTTAACTCTCTACCAACCCACCTCTATTGCTCAGGTACTACTCCCTTATCCCCTGGAGCACATTACCAGCTACACCTGTCTGACTCTCCAGCTTATGTACCGGCCTCTTATGCAGTACTGTTTCACGGCTCTCCGACAATCAGAAAAATGACAGCCCGCCCGGCCTTCTCTTTCTGGCTTATTCTTGTCACCTGGGCGTAGAATATCTATTAGCCGCGGGCACGATTTACCCTCCCTTGAACCCATGTTGGATTTGTCACAAGTCCCTTCTCTCCAGATGTGTTACTAGGTTATTTCTCTCACGATCTTCTCATCACCACCTTGCATGATATTGAAGCTCAATGACACTGGCCTTTAGTTGGTGCTCGTTGTCTTTCACGCTTTTTGTATATTGGACCACATTGCCGTCTTCCAGATTTCCTGGTAGGGGCTATCTCCCGTCCTCCAGTGACCTACTGAACACTATGGGGGAGTCAGGTGGCAAGCAAATTGCTCTTGCACATTCTTTCAAGTACCTATGGCGAGATCCCGTCTGACAAACTTACGTCTTTCTCACATCCCAGGATCCAGCAGGTGCTCTTGCTCCTCCTTCGTATTTCGAAACCCATCCAAGACCTTCTTTCTATTGTGAAAACCTCCTGAACCTCTTGTTGAGTTCTCTACACACCTCTTTGTCATTCTCTGTGATACCTGTCCTCGCCTTTTCTAAGTTTCAATACCTTTCTTTCACTGTTGTTTTCGCTCTGAGGTGACTTGGAGAACTTTGGTTCGTCTGGCTTTGTCTGCTTCAAAAACAAATTTTCAAAACTTTTCGCTGCTTCTCTTCTCTCCCTGACGTACTCATTCCTGATTCTCTGGTATCCTCTCTTTGCTTTCTGTGTTTCTGTTATTTTCGAAGTTCCTACCACGCCCTTTTTTCTCCGTTTCTTTGCCTCCATTCATGCACTATTATACCGATGGATCTTCTGTTGCGTCTCGGATTTTTCCCTTGGTGCCGGGATGAACCTGGTTACTGCGCTCACGACCTCCACTTTTGGGTGACATGACATGGTGGCACTGGTGTGTGTGTTTATTGTGAGAGGGGGGGTAACCGAAGAGTGATGGGCGTGAGGGAGAAGAATATAGAGGAGGGAGTGAGGAGAGGGAGTTATGAAGGGGGAGTAGGGAGAGGGAGAGTGGCGGGAGGGAGGGAGGGATTGAGAGAGGTGGGGGGGAGAGGAGGTGTCGGTGTGGTGGGGTTTATATGGGGCTTTTTTTTTTTTTACGTTTTTTGGACTGGGTGTGAGAGGATGGGAGGTGAGAGAGAGAGACTGGGGGAAAGGAGAAAAGAGGAGAGAGAGGGATAGCATGAGATCGAGAGAGAGAGAGATAGAGAAGAGAGGAAGAGAGAGAGAGTAAGAGAGAGAAGTAGAGGAAGAGAGAGAGATAGAGAGAGAGAGAGAAGAGGACGAGAGAGAAGAGATGAAGATGAGCGAGAGAGAGAGATATAAGATAAGAGAGAGCGGCTCTCCTTTGCTCTCTCGCTCTCTCTCTCTCTATCTCTTCTCTCTCTCTCTCTTGTGCTATATCTGCGCTATCTGGCTCTCTCTCTCGCGCTCTCTTTCTCTCTCTCTCTATCTCTCTATATCTCTCTTCTCTGTCTCTCGTGCTGCCTCTCTCTCTCTGCTCTGCCCTCTCTTCTCCCTCTCTCCTTCTCTCCTCTCATGAAGAGAGAGACAGACAGACAGATAGACATACAGACAAGAATAGGGAGAGAGAGAGAGAGGGGAGAGATCTCTCTCAACAAAAACAACTTAGTCGTCTTCCCCTCTCATCATATTATCTCTCTCTCTCTCCTCTCTCTCTCTGTCTTTCTGTCCTTCTCTGCTGGTCTTTATCTCTCTCTCTCTCGTCTCTCTCCTCTCGATCTCTCCTCTTCTCCTCCCTCTCTCTTCTCTCCTATCTCGTCTCCTCCTCTTCTCTCCCTCTCTCTCTTCTCCTCGTCTCTCTCTCTCTCACCTCACCCTCTCTCTCTCTCTCTCTCCAATTACTCTCTCTCTTCTCCTCTCCTCCTCTACCTCTCTCTCCTCTCCTCTTCTCTCCCTCTCCGCATCTCTCTCTTCTCCTTCTCTTCTGTCTGTCTCTCTGTCCCTCGTCTGTCTCTCTCTCTCCCTCGATTCTCTCTCTCTTCTGGTCTCCTCTGTCTCTCTGATCTCTGCTCTCTGTCTCTCGTCTCATCTGTCTCCTCTGCCCCTGCGGTCTCTGGTCTCTCTCTGTCTCTTCTCTGCATCTCTCTCTCTCTCTCGTCTCACTCTCTCCACTCTCTACCTCTCTCTCTCTCTCTCCCTCATCATCTCTCTCTCGTCCCTCCCCTGCGTCTCTCTCTCTCGTCCCTCTCTCATCTCTCTCTCATCTTCCATCTCTGTCTCTTGTCTCTCTGTCTCTGTCTCTCTCTCTCTTCTCTCTCTCTCTCTCTCTCTCTCTCTCGCTCTCTCTCTCTCTCTCTCTCTCTCTCTCTCTCTCTCTCTCTCTCTCTCCACACCACATCCCCGACACAGTCACACGCCTGCCCACATAAACACCCTACCACAGACACCTCCTCTCCCCCCACCTCTCTCATCCCTCCCTCCCTCCCCACTCCCTCTCCCTCACTCTCCCTTCATAACTCCCTCTCCCTCACTCCCCTCCTCTATTCTTCTCCCTCACGCCATCACTCTTCCGGTTAACCCCCTCTCACAATAAACACACACACACAGTGCCACCATGTCATGTCACCCAAAAGTGTCAGGACGCAGTAACCAGGTTCATCCCGGCCCAAAGGGAAAAATCCGAGAAGCAACAGAAGAATCCACGGTATAATAGGGCATGAATGGAAGCAAAGAAACTGAACAAAAGGGCGTGGAGGAACTTCCGAAATAACAGAACACCAGAAAGCAAAGAGAGATACCAGAGAATCAGGAATGAGTATGTCAGGGTGAGAAGAGAAGCAGAGAAAAGTTTTGAAAATTTGTTTTGAAGCAGACAAAGCCAAGACCGAACCAAAGTTACTCCATAGTCACATCAGAAGGGAAACAACAGTGAAAGAACAGGTATTGAAACTTAGAACAGGCGAAGACAGGTATACAGAGAATGACAAAGAGGTGTGTGAAGAACTCAACAAGAGGTTCCAGGAGGTTTTCACAATAGAAGAAGGTCTTGGATGGGTTCGAAATTACGAGAGAGGAGGTCAAGAGACACCTGCTGGATCTGGATGTGAGAAAGACTGTTGGTCCAGACGGGATCTCGCCATAGGTTCTGAAAGAGTGTGCAGAGGCAATTTGCTTGCCACTCTCCATAGTGTATAGTAGGTCACTGGAGACGGGAGACCTACCAGAAATCTGGAAGACGGCAAATGTGGTCCCAATATACAAAAAGCGTGAAAGACACGAGACACTCAACTAAAGGCCAGTGTCATTGGCTTCTATATCATGCAAGGTGATGGAGAAGATCGTGAGAAATAACCTAGTAACACATCTGGAGAGAAGGGACTTCGTGACAAATCGCCAACATGGGTTCAGGGAGGGTAAATCTTGCCTGCCTGGCTTAATAGAATTCTACGACCAGGTGACAAAGATTAAGCAAGAAAGAGAAGGCCGGGCGGGCTGCATTTTTCTGGATTGTCGGAGAGCCTGTGACACAGTACTGCATAGAAGCTGGTACATAAGTTGGAGAGACAGGCAGGTGTAGCTGGTAAGGTGCTCCAGTGGATAAGGGAGTACCTGAGCAATAGGAGGTAGAGAGTTAAGGTGAGGGGTGAGACCTCAAATTAGCGTGAAGTCCCCAGTGGAGTCCCACAGGGCTTTGCACTTGGTCCTATCCTGTTTCTGATATACCTAAATGATCTCCCGGAGGGTATAGACTCATTTCTCTCAATGTTTGCTAACGACGCTAACATTTTGAGAAGGATTAAGACAGTGGAGGAGGAGGACTGTTTGAGGCTTCAAGAAGACCTAGACAAACTGAAGGAATAGTCGAACAAATGGTTGTTAGAGTTTAACCCAAGCAAATGTAATGTAATGAAGATAGGTGTAGGGAGCAGGAGGCCAGATACAAGGTATCATGTGGGAGACGAAATTCTTCAAGAGTCAGAGAGAGAAAGAGACTTGGAGGTTGATATCACGCCAGACCTGTCCCCTGCAGCCATATCAAGACGATATCATCTGCGGCATATGCCAAGCTGGCCAAAATTAGAACGGCATTTAGAAACTTGTGTAAGGAATCATTCAGAACTTTGTATACCACATATGTCAGGCCAACCCCTGTAGTATGCAGCCCCAGCATGGAGTCCATATCTAGTCTAGGGTAAGACTAAACTTGAAAAGGTTCAAAGGTTTGCCACCAGACTAGTATCCGAGGTGAGAGGTATGAGATACGAGGAGAGACTACGGGAATTCAACCTCACGCCACTAGGAGACAGAAGAGTTAGAGGGGACATGATTACTACATACAAGATCCTCAGAGTAATTGATTGGGTAGATAAGGACAGACTGTTTAACACAAGGGGCACACGCACTAGGGGACACAGGTGGAAACTGAGTGCCCAAATAAGCCATAGAGACGTTAGAAAGAATTTTTTAAGTGTCAGAGTAGTAGACAAATGGAATGCATTAGGAAGTGATGTGGTGGAGACTGACTCCATACACAGCTTCAAGTGTAGATATGATAGAGCTTAATAGGTTCAGGAGCCTGTACACCTGTTGATTGATGGTTGAGAGGCGGGACCAAAGGGCCAGAGCTCAACCTCCGCAAGCACAATTAGGTGAGTACACAAGAAGTAAACCCAGATGTAATTGTAATCACGGAAACAAAACTCTCAGGAATCATAACAAATGCAGTGTTCCCCAGGATTACACTGTAATAAGGCAAGAGAGGGAGGGGTAGGGGGAGGAGGTGGAGTGGCCCTACTCATGAGAAAGGAATGGAGTTTCAAGGAGATGGCTTTCTCGGGCTGTGAAGGGTTTAGAGACTACATAACAGGCACCATGACGATGGGAGGACCAAGAGTAGTATTAGCAGTGATATATAACCCTCCACCAAATGACAGAAGACCCAGGCAAGAGTATGACAGAAACAACATGGCAGTTAATAACATAATTGAGAGGGCAGCCTCTGCGGCCTGTAGAAATCGATCCCATCTGCTCATCATGGGGGACTTCAATCACGGAAGGATCGACTGGGATAACAAGGAACCGCATGGGGGAGAGGATACATGTAGAGCAAAATTAGTGGAGGTGGCAACAAGAAAGTCTCTAAGGCAACATGTCTGGGAACCCACTAGGATGAGGGGAAACGATAAACCAGCGAGACTCGACCTTGTCTTCACTCTGAATGACTCCGACATAAGGGAAATTGACTTCGGGGCCCCAGTAGGAATGAGCGATTATAGTGTACTGATGTTTGAGAATCTGATCAAAGAAGGGCTAAAGTACTCGAGAAAGGGAACTGAAAGCAAAAGGCTAGCATTCAGCAAGGGAAATTATGAGGAGATGAGAAAATTTCTAACGGATATAACATGGGAATCAGAGCTAAAGGGGAAAGGTGGCCCCAAGTCATGATGGAATACATCACGCAGAAGTGCAAGGAGGCATCAGAAAAGTTTATCCCGGCCCAAAAGGAAAAAAATTAAATGCAGATGACAAACTCATGGTTTAATCAGAGATGTAAGCTAGCTAAGCAAGAAAGTAAAAGAGCATGGAGAAACGACAGAAATAACTGAATACTTTAGAACAAAGAAGGTTACCAGAGAGCCAGGAATGAATACGTCAGTGTGAGAAGAGAGGCAGAAGGGCAATATGATAACGACATAGCAAGCAAGGCTAAGACGTAACCCAAATTGCTACACAGCCACATCAGGAGAAAGACAACAGTGAAGGAACAGGTAATGAAACTGAGGATAGGTGCAGACAGATTCACTGCTAGCGACAAGGAAGTGTGCGAGGATCTCAATATGAAGTTCCAGGAAGTCTTCACATTAGAGCAAGGAGAAGTTCCGGAGATAAGAGAAAGAATAATTAACCAGGCACTACTAGAGACATTTGAGATTATCAGTGGAGATGTAAGGAAACTTTTGCTAGAGTTGGATGTAACAAAGGCTATAGGCCCAGATGGAATAACACCATGGATACTAAAGGTAGGAGCAAAAGCACTGTGCCTGCCACTCTTCATGGTGTAAAACAAATCACTGGTAACAGGTGAATTGCCAGAAATTGGAAGGCGGCAAACGTAGTCCTGATATACAAGAATGGGGATTGACAGGAGGCACTGAACTACAGGCCAGTGTCCCTAACTTGCATACCATGCAAGCTAATGGAGAAAATTGTGCGAAAAAAGCTAGTCGAACACCTGGAGCGAAGGAACTCTGTGTCACAACGCCAACATGGTTTCCGGGATGGCAAGTCATGCCTCACAAGATTAATTGAATTCTACGAATAAGCAACAAGAATCAGACAAGAAAGAGAGGGATGGGCAAACTGCATATTTTTAGATTGCCAGAAAGCCTTTGACACAGTGCCACACCAGAGACTAGTGCGAAAGCTGGAGATGCAGGCAGGAGTGAAACAGAAGGTACTCCATTGGATAAGGAAGTATCTAAGTAACAGAAGGTAGCGAGTCACTGTGCGGGGTGAGGTCTCAGATTGGCGAGATGTCACCAGTGGGGTCCCGGAGGGGTCTGTCCTTGGACCCATACTGTTTCTTATATATGTAAAGGATCTTCCAGACGGTATAGAATCATTCCTCTCATTGTTTGCTGATGATGTAAAAATTATGAGGAGGATTAAGACGGAGGAAGACAGTATGAGACTTCAAGATGACCTAGACAAACTGCATGAATGGTCCAACAAATGGGTACTAAAGTTCAACCCGAGTAAATGTAAAGTAATGAAACTAGGCAGTGGAAACAGGAGGCCAGACACACGATATAGAATGGGAGATGAAGTCCTCATGAAACGGACAGAGAGAAGGATCTAGGAGTTGATATCACACCAACCTGTCTCCTGAAGCCCACATCAAAAGAATAACATCTGTGGCATATGCGAGCTGGCAACATCAGAACTGACTTCAGGAACTGTGAAAGGAATCATTCAGAAAGTTGTGTAACACACATGTAAAACTAATCCTGGAGTATGCGGCCCCAGCACGGAGCCGTACCTGTTAAGCACAAGGCGCAGCTTGAAAAAGTTCAGAGATATGCCACTAGGCTAATCCCAGAACTAAGAGGCATGAGTTACGAAGAAAGGCTGCGAGAAATGCACCTCACGACACTAGAGACAGAAGAGTAAGGGGAGACATGATTACTACCAACAAAATTCTCAGTGGAATTGACAGGGTACATAAAGATGAACTATTTAACGGGTGGTACGCGGACAAGGGACACAGGTGGAAACTGAGTACCCTAATGAGCCACGGGGACGTTAGAAAGAACTTTTTCAGTGTCAGAGTAGTTAACGATGGCATGCATTAGGCAGTGATGTGGTGGAGGTGACTCCATACACAGTTTCAAATGTAGTAGGAAAGAGCAAAGTAGGTAGGAACCTGTACACCAGTGATTGAGTGGGAGTATGTCTCCCAAGATCCTCCCACAGCTGACTTGAATGGCTCATTGCAGTGCACAGTGCACTGATCTTCGTGCACAAAGCCTATTTCCCTTAATCCTGGATAGTTTCTGGCATGTTGGGTATCTCCAGAATGCCCATTTAACCAGGAATACTTTCGTAATACGTAGGCCGCCGTATGTCCAGGCAGGAAGTAGATACAGGGAGTTAAGCATACTGGCCACCAAGGGTCAGTGAGTACATGGCTGGTGCCGCGTGAGACAGAGGGGAAGGCGCCAGCAGCGTCTGACCTCTGGGGTCACCTCAACCGGCGCATGGAGAATAACAGCTATGACGTGTTCATGACGTCACTCCTGCTACTGCTCATCGAACGAGCTAATATGATTGGTTCCCGCTCATTTGCTGCAATGCTATTGGTCAATTGTAACTCTTTTGTGTGTGCCCACGAGACGCCCGGAGCTTCAGGCAAGATTCATTCTTGTGAGGGATCTCTTGCAAAGTGGACGTGTTCTGTTCTACCGGCCAATAGACTGAACACCGTCTATTCCTCACCGTCAAGTTAACTCAGCGTCTTTGCGATATACCACACACTCGCCAGAATCACGAGTGGGAATATATTGTTTAGAAGCCTAAAGTGACAAATCTCCAGAGCGAAACAGACTGGTATCAGGTAACCCTGGTGACAAAGATCGTCGTGAGTGACCTAGAGTGAACTAAGGCAGTGCCGCCGCCTAAGTAACCTGTGTGTGTGACATTACCACAGTGTACAGTGTAGTGCATGGTACGCCGCCAGCCACCGCCCCGAGCGGCCCGCCGCAGCCGCCGCCGCCAGCCGCCGCGCAGCCGCCGCCGCCCTCACTCCTACGTGACGTCACCACCTTACGCACCGCCAGTGCCAGTGTGTGCGCGTGTGTCTGTCTGTTAAGCATACAGCACGCCCTACTCACGAAATCATCTCAAGATACTGCGAGTACCCTCCGTGTCTACGAGCGAAACCAGCTGTCAGGCCACCTACGAGTGCTTGTATAAACGTCTGAGTGAGTGAGTAAGGAAAGGTACCTTATCTGTAAGTACAAGATCTTGTCATTGTTTATTGTGTCTGTGTTGATCTGAGGGATCAACCACAGTTCTCACCTTCTTATACCTGTCGCAGGTTATAGGTGAATCGACGGTGAATGCGTGTTTATCTGTGTGGTATCACGGCATTTCATTCGTCTGTGAATGCGAGCTTCACATACACCACACATTTAGTTAGTGTGATTATTATTGTGTTTATTGCATATCATCATTACCGAGTATCCGGTTGGAACTCTTGTGATCCCTTTGCATACCGGCAGTTAGGTTGCCGTGTTAGTGATTGGCTGTCAACTGTGTTAAGTTAGGTGTTTCTCCACGAGTGGATACGAGTCGATTAGCCAGACGTCAAGAGTCTCGCTAATGCAACCATAGCTTTGCTGACGCCAATCTAAAGTAAATCAAGCACCCTGTGTATTAGTGGTTAAGTTAGTAAATAAACTACTGTTAAGCTTTATGCGGTGTTTCCGTTGAACCACTTCTGAATACTGCCAATATTACTCAAGCCTTCAGCTCTAAGTGTCTTCAACACCGAGTTGCCTAAGTCACTAAACTATAAATGTGATGAGGACCCTAGGAGTCCCTTAAAGTGTTACATCATTGAGGAGATTCCAACGACCAACGTGGAGCAGGACCAGGTGAGGCTAGTCTGAGAAGAGACCCACAAGGACTCTAACTCGACCTTGCTCCCAGGCCCTGTACGGTTGCTCTCGTATTTCTATTCTGCTAATTCCGACAGCTTCGTGAAGCGTCTGCCACATGTACATTGGCGACGTACGCATTGCAGTCGTGACAGCAAAAAAGAAACACCCCACATCTGGCGCCCAACGTGTTAGGCTTAGTTGGAACCTATGAGCTAGGTTGTACAGTAAAATTTCGCACTTAAATTTTCCCTGAAAATTCAAAAGTGACGAGCAGTATTCAGAGGATGTTTAACACCCTGTTAGGTACACACACCACCAGTATGTCTGAGTGTGGAATGTACAAACAGCGCTACCTGCATCTTCACTTGGCCTTGACCGCTCGTAGACCTGACGACTACGACACTCTTACTGAGCTAGAGTGTAAGGAACGAGTGGAACAGCACATGAGGGCCGTGGAAGAGGTGATGCTACAAGCACACATGCAGGGTAGTGCTGAGGTGGCGTGCACGAGTCTCATCACACTGGATGAAGCTACGGTGGTGAGACCCCAGTGAGAGATAACACAGTGGGAGAGACCCAGTGAGAGATAACACAGTGGGAGAGACCCAGGAGAGACAACTTGGAGGTAGAGACCCCTGTGGGTGACGTCACGAGAATGATGTCACTAGAATCACGCGCGCTGCGGAAGAAAACGGAGTCACGCGGGAATCTAGCCCTTTAAATACTCGTTGGGGGGATTCTATGGGGAAGAATCTCGGCCCAAAAGGTCCTTGTGGACGACACCAACTCAAAGAGTAGGTATTACAGGCTCGCAATTATTCACCTTAGAGGAATACCGTAACCAAGTTAGGGAGTTGGGATTCGAAGGGAATAAAGTAGCAGAGCAAGCTATGAAACTCTGGACTGATCAGCAGGACAGAGAAAGCAAACTGTGGACTGATCAGCAAGAGAGAGAAAACAAACGCTGGACTGATCAGCAGAACCGAGAAAGACTGAACGCATAGCTCGCATGCAGTTGCAAGAAGGCAGGATGACCAGACAAGTGGTCGTTCAACGGAGACTAACGTTGAACAAGGTAAGACTGTCAAACTACCTAAACTAGCTAACTTTGATGAGAGGGACGACTCGATGGATGCATACATCAAGCGTTTCGAAGGTCACGCCGCTGATTGCGGGTGGGAAAGATCAAAGTGGGCACTCGCTCTTAGTGCATTGTTAAAGGGTAGGGCATTAACTATCTACCACAGTCTGGGTCCGCACCAGCGCGGAGATTACGAGGCATTGACAACAGCGCTGCTGAACGGTTTTGGCATAACTGCAGACCGGATGCTAGAGAATTTCCGTAGGGCTCAATTGCAAAAAGGTGAGACATATGTGCTCATGTTACAGCGGTTAGAATCGAGTCTAAACCGTTACTGTGAACTCATGGAGACTGCTCCTGGGAGCATGGAGTTCTATCAACTGATGATTCGTGAACAGTTCTTAGAAGCATGCGAATCGTCTCTGCGTGTCAAGCTCAAAGAGCAAGAAATTGTGTCAAATCTGTCTATGGCCAAGCAAGCTGATCTGTGGGCTGGGGCCAGGAGACAGGTGAAAGGGGTGAAGCCGCACGAGAAGCATCATGCTACAGGTATTGGCGATAGCTAAGCTTAAGACTGGTGTGTCGGGGGAGCAGGGAAACTCCTCCAACAAGCAGTGCACAAGTGCTACACCTGTGGTAAGCCAGGTCATCGTGCAGCTGATTGCAAGGTAAAACCGAAATCAGGTTACATAGCAGGTGTGAGCTCAAGTGGTAAGAATCATCCCAACGTTGGAAAGGATCCACTAGCTTGGACCCTTGAGGTGGTGGACGGAAATGTTAACGGAAAATCGGCGAAAATCTTCCGTGACAAAGGCGCCACTACTCACATGGTAAGAAAGAGCCTAGTACAGCCAGGATCTGAGACAGGTAGACATGTCTATGTCAAATTCCCAAATGGCTATACTAAAGAGATGGTGGAGGTGTATGTGTGGGTCGACACACCTTACATCAAAGGTAAAATCCGTGCCGTTCAACAGGAACGTGCTGTATATGGACTTTTATTGGGAAATGTTCCGGAATCTCTGATTGCCCGAGTCCACCCTCGAAGAAAACGGGGGAGCGTGAGGCCGCTGCCTCAGCTGTATGCAGCCGTCCTCAGCCAGCTGATGCCAAGGGGGCGACTCGCTCGGGGATGACGTCACAGGGAGTGACCACACCTCACCCAGTTGAAGTATAAGGGAGAGAAAGCAAAAGAAAACATGCTCAAACGCTACGAGGACCCTCCTGCAGATGGATCCAACAAGCCGAAGAAGCATGTAAGACAAAAACAGGAGAGGACCGCAGGGCTCGACATCGACAGGGCCGATCGACCACCCTCTGCTCTCAGCAACGATCGCCGGTGTCTCAGTGATAACCGCCGACGAGGAGGAAGGTCAGCCAGGTCTCTTCAATCAACAGCAGCAGGAGACACACCGAGATGTTAAGGTTGATGATCAGCTGCTGTCTGAAGATCAAGTCGACCAGGTTACTCGACTGGTAGCAGAGTACAAGGAGGTACTCTCTGACGTCACTAAGGTAGCAAAAGTAGAGGGTACCGCATACCTTTGCTAGAGCAGCAAGCGGTACGAACAAAACCATATCCTGTTCCTCATCACCTTGTACCACAGGTGAGAGAAGAACTGGCATCTATGATTAATGCGGAGTAATAGAGAAGTCGACCTCACCGTACTCAAGCCCGATGGTGTTAGTGAAGAAGCCTGGGGGAGGTGTGCGCATCTGCCTCGACTTCAGAAGTTGAACTCCATCATAGAGTTTGATGCTGAAACCGATGTTCAATCAAAATGAGATCTTCTCGAGGTTAGCTTCCAGTTGCTATTTCTCCAAGCCGATCTGACAAAAGGATTTTGGCAGATTCCATTAGATGAAGACAGTAAGCGCTGCACTGCCTTCA
>WNGS01096593.1:16594-33921 GCA_020271785.1 Procambarus virginalis
GACCGGATGCTAGAGAATTTCCGTGAGCTCAATTGCAAAAAAATGAGAGACATATGTGCTCATGTTACACGCGGTTAGAATCGAGTCTAAACCGTTACTGTGAACTCATGGAGACTGCTCCTGGGAGCATGGAGTTCTATCAACTGATGATTCGTGAACAGTTCTTAGAAGCATGCGAATCGTCTCTGCGTGTCAAGCTCAAAGAGCAAGAAATTGTGTCAAATCTGTCTATGGCCAAGCAAGCTGATCTGTGGGCTGGGGCCAGGAGACAGGTGAAAGGGGTGAAGCCGCACGAGAAGCATCATGCTACAGGTATTGGCGATAGAGCTAAGCTTAAGACTGGTGTGTCGGGGGAGCAGGGAAACTCCTCCAACAAGCATGTGCACAAGTGCTACAACTGTGGTAAGCCAGGTCATCGTGCAGCTGATTGCAAGGTAAAACCGAAATCAGGTTACATAGCAGGTGTGAGCTCAAGTGGTAAGAAACATCCCAACGTTGGAAAGGATCCACTAGCTTGGACCCTTGAGGTGGTGGACGGAAATGTTAACGGAAAATCGGCGAAAATCTTCCGTGACAAAGGCGCCACTACTCACATGGTAAGAAAGAGCCTAGTACAGCCAGGATCTGAGACAGGTAGACATGTCTATGTCAAATTCCCAAATGGCTATACTAAAGAGATGGTGGAGGTGTATGTGTGGGTCGACACACCTTACATCAAAGGTAAAATCCGTGCCGTTCAACAGGAACGTGCTGTATATGGACTTTTATTGGGAAATGTTCCGGAATCTCTGATTGCCCGAGTCCACCCTCGAAGAAAACGGGGGAGCGTGAGGCCGCTGCCTCAGCTGTATGCAGCCGTCCTCAGCCAGCTGATGCCACGGGTGACTCGCCCGGGGATGACGTCACAGGGAGTGACCACACCCTCACCCAGTTGAAGTATAAGGGAGAGAAAGCAAAAGAACACATGCTCAAACGCTACGAGGACCCTCCTGCAGATGGATCCAACAAGCCGAAGAAGCATGTAAGACGTAAAAACAGGAGAGGACCGCAGGGCTCGACATCGACAGGGCCGATCGACCACCCTCTGCTCTCAGCAACGATCGCCGGTGTCTCAGTGATAACCGCCGACGAGGAGGAAGGTCAGCCAGGTCTCTTCAATCAACAGCAGCAGGAGACACACCGAGATGTTAAGGTTGATGATCAGCTGTCTGAAGATCAAGTCGACCAGGTTACTCGACTGGTAGCAGAGTACAAGGAGGTACTCTCTGACGTCACTAAGGTAGCAAAAGTAGAGGGTTACCGCATACCTTTGCTAGAGCAGCAAGCGGTACGAACAAAACCATATCCTGTTCCTCATCACCTTGTACCACAGGTGAGAGAAGAACTGGCATCTATGATTAATGCGGGAGTAATAGAGAAGTCGACCTCACCGTACTCAAGCCCGATGGTGTTAGTGAAGAAGCCTGGGGGAGGTGTGCGCATCTGCCTCGACTTCAGGAAGTTGAACTCCATCATAGAGTTTGATGCTGAACCGATGTTCAATCAAAATGAGATCTTCTCGAGGTTAGCTTCCAGTTGCTATTTCTCCAAGCTTGATCTGACAAAAGGATTTTGGCAGATTCCATTACATGAAGACAGTAAGCGCTGCACTGCCTTCATGACAAGCGAAGGTCTCTTCCAGTTCACAGTTCTTCCGTTTGGACTGGTGAACGCCCCAGCCGTGTTCAACAGAACTATGCGCAAAGTCTTGGGGGGAATTACTGGAGTAGAAGTGTTCGTGGACGATGTGCTCATCCACTCTGCTACGTGGGAAGAACATCTGACCTTGCTAAGGCAGGTGTTGACAAGACTACAAGAAGTAGGAATGGTTGCAAAACCCACTAAGTGTGAGTTGGGGTGCAAGGAGGTCAGGTACCTTGGTCACGTGATAGGGGGAGGGTTCACCAGGCCGCTGCCTGAGAAGATCACCAAGATCAGTGAAGCCGCTCCACCCGCCACCAAGACTCAGGTTAAGTCATTCCTGGGACTTGCAGGGTACTACAGAACTTTCATTCCCAATTTCACGTCTATAGCAACTCCGCTAACTAATCTCACCAAGAAGAATGCACCTGTTAGAGTACGTTGGACAGAAATGGAGAACTCAGCATTCTCGACGCTCAAGAAGAAGCTGACTGAAGCACCCATCCTTAGACTACCAGATTCTACCAGGGAGTACATCCTTCGGACAGATGCCTCAAATACAGGTATTGGTGCTGTACTCATGCAAGAGTACGACGGTGAAATCTGGCCAGTTGCGTACTCCAGTCGTAAATTGAGCAATGCTGAGCAGAAGTACTCCACTGTAGAAAAGGAACTCCTTGCTGCTGTCGTGGGAGTAAGGAAATTCTACCAGTATCTCTATGGTAAGCGTTTCACGTTTCAAGTAGATCACCAACCCCTCAGCCACATCGGTACGCTTAAAAACGCAAACCCTAGAATAATGCGCTGGGTGTTGTTCCTTCAACAGTTCACATTCCGCGTGGTTTACATAAAGGGAGCCGACAACGTAGGTGCTGACTGGTTGAGTAGGTCAGGGGTGATTAACGAGACGTCGAACGAGGGAGACATGAGCGAGGAAATGCAACGCGAATCACCGGACACTGGTTCCCAGTGTGTCTCTGATGTTTCAGGCATGACACAGGTGGAGAGAGGCAGTGGACAGACCAGCGCCACTCAGGGTTTCGAGGCGTTGAGCCGACCCAGACCTGGAGCTACGTCCGACCACAGTGCCTGCTCAAGACCTGAACAGATAGCCACATGTGATCCGGTGACTGAAGAAATTCCTCACTTACCAGAAGAGAATAGTCTAGACGAGGCCCGCCTCGCCTAGAAGGATAGAAAACGGGGTCCGCTGGACCCGGCCGCGCTAAGTGCACTCAGTTTGTGCACATGCGTCAGCGGTGTGAGTTGAACGAGCGCCACGCTGTGGAGCTCGATCTTTGTTGGGGGGTGATGTGGGAGTATGTCTCCCAAGATCCTCCCACAGCTGACTTGAATGGCTCATTGCAGTGCACTGATCTTCGTGCACAAAGCCTATTTCCCTTAATCCTGGATAGTTTTCTGGCATGTTGGGTATCTCCAGAATGCCCACTTAACCAGGAACACTTTCGTAATACGTAGGCCGCCGTATGTCCAGGCAGGAAGTAGATACAGGGAGTTAAGCATACTGGCCACCAAGGGTCAGTGAGTACATGGCTGGTGCCCGCGTGAGACAGAGGGGAAGGCGCCAGCAGCGTCTGACCTCTGGGGTCAACCTCAACCGGCGCGATGGAGAATAACAGCTATGACGTGTTCATGACGTCACTCCTGCTACTGCTCATCGAACGAGCTAATATGATTGGTTCCCGCTCATTTGCTGCAATGCTATTGGTCAATTGTAACTCTTTTGTGTGTGCCCACGAGACGCCCGGAGCTTCAGGCAAGATTCATTCTTGTGAGGGATCTCTTGCAAAGTGGACGTGTTCTGTTCTACCGGCCAATAGACTGAACACCGTCTATTCCTCACCGTCAAGTTAACTCAGCGTCTTTGCGATATACCACACACTCGCCAGAATCACGAGTGGGAATATATTGTTTAGAAGCCTAAAGTGACAAATCTCCAGAGCGAAACAGACTGGTATCAGGTAACCCCTGGTGACAAAGATCGTCGTGAGTGACCTAGAGTGAACTAAGGCAGTGCCGCCGCCTAAGTAACCTGTGTGTGTGACATTACCACAGTGTACCTGTACCACAGTGTACAGTGTAGTGCATGGTACCGCCGCCAGCCGCTGCCGCCGCCAGCCGCCGCCAGCCGCCGCCAGCCGCCGCCGCCGCCGCCCTCACTCCTACGTGACGTCACCACCTTACGCACCGCCAGTGCCAGTGTGTGCGTGTGTGTCTGTCTGTTAAGCATACAGCACGCCCTGCTCAGGAAATCATCTCAAGATACTGCGAGTACCCTCCGTGTCTACGAGCGAAACCAGCTGTCAGGCCACCTACGAGTGCTTGAATAAACGTGTCTGAGTGAGTAAATAAGGAAAGGTACCTTATCTGTAAGTACAAGATCTTGTCATTGTTTATTGTGTCTGTGTTGATCTGAGGGATCAACCACAGTTCTCACCTTCTTATACCTGTCGCAGGTTATAGGTGAATCGACGGTGAATGCGTGTTTATCTGTGTGGTATCACGGCATTTCATTCGTCTGTGAATGCGAGCTTCACATACACCACACATTTAGTTAGTGTGATTATTATTGTGTTTATTGCATATCATCATTACCGAGTATCCGGTTGGAGCTCTTGTGATCCCTTTGCATACCGGCAGTTAGGTTGTCGTGTTAGTGATTGGCTGCCAACTGTGTTAAGTTAGGTGTTTCTCCACGAGTGGATACGAGTCGATTAGCCAGACGTCAAGAGTCTCGCTAATATAACCATAGCTTTGCTGACGCCAATCTAAAGTAAATCAAGCACCCTGTGTATTAGTGGTTAAGTTAGTAATAAACTACTGTTAAGCTTTATGCGGTGTTTCCGTTGAACCACTTCTGAATACTGCCAATATTACTCAAGCCTTCAGCTCTAAGTGTCTTCAACACCGAGTTGCCTAATTCACTAAACTATAAATGTGATGAGGACCCTAGGAGTCCCTTAAAGTGTTACATCATTGAGGAGATTTCAACGACCAACGTGGAGCAGGACCAGGTGAGGCTAGTCTGAGAAGAGACCCACAAGGACTCTAACTCGACCTTGCTCCCAGGCCCTGTACGGTTGCTCTCGTATTTTCTATTCTGCTAATTCCGACAGCTTCGTGAAGCGTCTGCCACATGTAATTGGCGACGTACGCATTCCAGTCGTGACAGCAAAAAAGAAACACACCCACAATTGACAGTTGAGAGGCGGGACCAAAGAGCCAGAGCTCAACCCCCGCAAGCACAATTAGGTGAGCACAATTAGGTTAGTACACATACACACTCACCCACTACACACAAACACACACACACACAGGTAGCAGGTACCAGAACAAATGGAGGGAAAAAATTATAGTCGTAGTCATATATAATCCACCACCAAATGACAAAAGACCCAGAGAGGAGTATGATAGAAACAATATGGCCACCATTATCATAATAGAAAGAGCAGCTTCTGTTGCTAACAGGAATGGATCTGGACTACTAATAAAGGAAGACTTCAACCATGGGAAGATAGATTGGGAGAACAGAGACCTGCATGGAGGACCAGAAACATGGAGAGCTAAGCTGCTGGATGTGGCAACAAGAAACTTTCTAAGCCAGCACATCATGAAACCAACAAAAATGAGAGGAGAAGATGAACCAGCAATGCTTGATTTGATATTTACCCTAAATGAGTGGGATATAAGAGAAGTTAAGATGAAAGCGCCCTTGGGAATGAGTGACCATAGTGTATTGAACTTTGAGTACCTGGTAGAGTTACGAATTATCTCCCCAAAAAATGGACGGTATGGTATGATGGACGCTGTTACCCAAAAGTTTCAGGAGGCAGTAAACAGGTTCATCCCGGCCCAAAGGGAAAAATCCGAGAAGCTACAGAAGAATCCATGGTATAAAAGAGCATAAATGGAAGCGAAGAAACTGAACAAAAGGGCGTGGAGGAACTTCCGGAATAACAGAACACCAGAAAGCAGAGAAAGATACCAGAGAACCAGGAATGAGTACGTCAGGGTGACAAGAGAAGCAAAGAAAAGTTTTGAAAATGATATAGCAAACAAAGCCAAGACCGAACCAAAGCTACTCCACAGTCACATCAGAAGGAAAACAACAGTGAAAGAGCAGGTATTGAAACTTTGAACAGGCGAGGACAGGTATACAGAGAATGAGAAAGAGGTCTGTGAAGAACTCAACAAGCGGTTCCAGGAGGTCTTCACAATAGAACAAGGTGAGGTCACTGTGCTAGGAGAAAGGGAGGTAAACCAGGCGGCCTTGGAAGAGTTCGATATTTCGAGAGAGGAGGTCAAGAGACACCTGCTGGGTCTGGATGTTAGAAAGGCTGTTGGTCCAGACGGGATCTCACCATGGGTACTGAAAGAGTGTGCAGAGGAACTTTGCTTGCCATTCTCCATAGTGTATAGTAAGTCACTGGAGACGGGAGACCTACCAGATATATGGAAGACGGCGAATGTGGTCAAATATACAAAAAGGGCGACAGGCAAGAGGCACTGAACTACAGGCCAGTGTCATTGACTTGAATACCATGCAAGGTGATGGAGACGATCGTGAGGAAAAGCCTGGTAACACATCTGGAGAGAAGGGACTTCGTGAGAAGTCGCCAACATGGGTTTAGGGAGGGTAAATCTTGCCTGACTGGCTTAATAGAATTCTACGACCAGGAGACAAAGATTAAGCATTTGCATTTTCTTGGATTGTAGGAAAGCCTTTGACACAGTACTGCATAAGAGGCTGGTACATAAGCTGGAGAGACAGGCAGGTGTAGCTGGTAAGGTGCTCCAGTGGATAAGGGAGTACCTAAGCAATAGGAAGCAGAGAGTTACGGTGAGGGGTGAGACCTCTGATTGGCGTGAAGTCACCACTGGAGTCCCACAGGGCTCTGTACTCGGTCCTATCTTGTTTCTGATATATGTAAATGATCTCCCGGAGGGTATCGATTCATTTCTCTCAATGTTTGCAGACGATGCCAAAATTATGAGAAGGATTAAAACAGAAAAGGACTGTTTGAGGCTTCAAGAAGACCTAGACAAGCTGATGGAATCGTCGAACAAATGGTTGTTAGAGTTTAACCCAACCAAATGTAATGTAATGAAGATAGGTGTAGGGAGCGGGAGGCCAGATTCAAGGTATCATCTGGGAGAGGAAATTCTTCAGGAGTCAGAGAAAGAAAAAGACTTGGGGGTTGATATCACGCCAGACCTGTCTCCTGCAGCAAATATCAAGAGCATAACATCAGCGGCATATGCCAGGCTGGCCAACATACGAACGGCATTCAGAAACTTGTGTAAAGAATCATTCAGAACTTTGTATACCACATATGTCAGGCAAATCCTGGAGTATGCAGCCCCAGCATGGAGTCCATATCTAGTCAAGGATAAGACTAAACTGGAAAAGGTTCAATGGTTTGCCACCAGACTAGTACCCGAGGTGAGAGGTATGAGCTACGAGGAGAGACTACGGGAATTAAACCTCACTTCGCTGAAAGACAGAAAAGTTAGGGGGGACATGATCACCACATTCAAGATTCTGAAGGGAATTGATAGGGTAGATAAAGACAGGCTATTTAACACAAGGGGCACACGCACAAGGGGACGCAGGTGGAAACTGAGTGCCCGAATGACCCACAAAGATATTAGAAAGAACTTTTTTAGTGTCAGAGTGGTTGACAAATGGAATGCATTAGGAAGTGATGTGGTGGAGGCTGACTCCATACACAGTTTCAAGTGTAGATATGATAGAGCCCAATAGGCTCAGGAATCTGTACACCTTTTGATTGACGGTTGAGAGGCGGGACCAAAGAGCCAGAGCTCACCCCCGCAAACACAGCTAGGTGAGTACACACAAGGGGACCCAGGGGAGCCGGTGGCCGAGCGGACAGAATGCTGGACACGTGATGCTGTGGTCCGGGTTCGATCCCGGGCACCGGCGAGAAACAATGGGCAGAGTTTCTTTCACCCTATGCTCCTGTTACCTAGCAGTAAATAGATACCTGGAAGTTAGTCAGCTATGACGGGTTGCTTCCTGGTGTGTGTGTGTGTGTGTACTCACCTATTTGTACTCACCTATTTGTGCTTGCAGGATCGAGCATTGACTCTTGGATCCCGCCTTTCCAGCTATCGGTTATTTACAGCAATGACTCCTGTCCCATTTCCCTATCATACCTAGTCTTAAAAGTATCAATAGTATTTGCTTCCACAACCTGTTCCTCAAGTGCATTCCATTTTTCCACTATCACGCTAAAAGAAAACTTCCTAACATCTCTGTGACTCATCTGAGTTTCCAGTTTCCACCCATGTCCAACTTTCCAGTAGGTCTCCTTTTTCCGAAAAAGTAAGAATAATAATTCTAACACGAATTTTCTCAATATTTCTTATGTTTCTTTTCACTATCGATGGTAATTGAGAAATCAGTTCTCCAAAATTCATTTTTATTTCTAGTCTAACGCGACACTTGAGCGCGTTTCGTAAAACTTATTACATTTTCAAAGACTTTAGTTTACACACACACAACTATAACTGAACAGAGTTAAACAGCTTCGTTTTTATACCTGCATTTGGGTGAGGTGATATGTTACAATAGTTTTGGATGAGGTGAAAACAAACTTTGAACGCAACACAGAACACGAAACAATGGGTATAAGCTAAAGGGAAGAATAGAAGTAACTGCAGAGGGCCTATTGGCCCATATTTCTTGATGCTTCTATATTGGAGCGGAGTCTTGAAGTGGGTAGAATATAGTTGTGCGTTAATTGGCTGTTGATTGCTGGTACTCACCTAATTGTACTCACCTAATTGTGCTTGCGGGGGTTGAGCTTTGGCTCTTTGGTCCCGCCTCTCAACTGTCAATCAACTGGTGTACAGTTCCTGAGCCTACTGGGCTCTATCATATCTACATTTGAAACTGTGTATGGAGTCAGCCTCCACCACATCACTGCCTAGTGCATTCCATTTACTAACTACTCTGACACTGAAAAAGTTCTTTCTAATGTCTCTGTGGCTCATTTGGGTACTCAGCTTCCACCTGTGTCCCCTTGTTCGCGCCCCTCCAGTGTTGAATAGTTCATCCTTGTTTACCCGGTCAATTCCCCTGAGGATTTTGTAGGTTGTGATCGTGTCCCCCCTTACTCTTCTGTCTTCCAGTGTCGTAAGTTGCATTTCCCGCAGCCTTTCCTCATAACTCATGCCTCTTAGTTCTGGGACTAGTCTAGTAGCATACCTTTGGACTTTTTCCAGCTTCGTCTTGTGCTTGACAAGGTACGGGCTCCATGCTGGGGCCGCGTACTCCAGGATTGGTCTTACATATGTGGTGTACAAGATTCTGAATGATTCCTTACACAGGTTCCTGAACGCCGTTCTGATGTTAGCCAGCCTCGCATATGCCGCAGACGTTATTCTCTTTATGTGGGCTTCAGGAGACAGGTTTGGTGTGATATCAACTCCTAGATCTTTCTCTCTGTCTGTTTCATTAAGTACTTCATCCCCTATTCTGTATCCTGTGTCTGGCCTCCTGTATCCACTGCCTAGTTTCATTACTTTGCATTTACTTGGGTTGAACTTCAACAGCCATTTGTTGGACCATTCACTCAGTCTATCTAGGTCATCTTGTAGCCTCCTACTATCATCCTCTGTTTCAATCCTCCTCATAATTTTTGCATCGTCGGCAAACATTGAGAGGAACGAATCTATACCCTCTGGGAGATCATTTACATATACCAGAAACAGTATAGGTCCAAGGACTGACCCCTGCGGGACTCCACTTGTAACGTCTCGCCAATCTGAGACTTCACCCCTCACACAGACTCGTTGTCTCCTGTTGCTTAGGTACTCCTCTATCCACCGGAGTACCTTCCCTTTCACTCCAGCCTGCATCTCCAACTTTCGCACTAGCCTCTTGTGTGGCACTGTATCAAAGGCTTTTTGACAATCCAAAAATATGCAGTCTGCCCACCCTTCTCTTTCTTGCCTTATTTTTGTTGCCTGGTCGTAGAATTCAAGTAACCCTGTGAGGCAGGACCTGCCATCCCTGAACCCATGTTGTGCTGTGTTACAAAGTTCCTTCGCTCCAGATGCTCCACTAGTTTTTTTCGCACAATCTTCTCCATCAGCTTGCATGGTATGCAGGTTAGGGACACTGGCCTGTAGTTCAGTGCCTCCTGTCTATCCCCTTTCTTGTATATCGGGACTACGTTAGCTGCTTTCCAAATATCTGGCAGTTCCCCTGTTGCCAGTGACTTGTTATACACAATGGAGAGTGGTAGGCACAGTTCTCTTGCTCCTTCCTTTAGAACCCATGGGGAGATTCCATCTGGGCCTATAGCCTTTGTCACATCCAACTCTAGTAAACACTTCCTTACTTCCCCGCTGGTAATCTCAAAGTCTTCCAGTGGTTCCTGGTTAGCTATTCCCTCTCTTACCTCTGGAATTTCTCCTTGCTCGAAGGTGAAGACCTCCTGGAATTTCTTATTCAACTCCTCACACACTTCCTTGTCATTTGTAGTGAATCCTTCCGCCCCTATCCTCAGTTTCATAACCTGTTCCTTTACTGTTGTTTTTCTCCTGATGTGGCTATGCAACAATTTAGGCTGAGTCTTTGCCTTGCTTGCGATATCATTTTCGTATTGTCTTTCCGCCTCTCTTCTCATCCTGACATATTCATTCCTGGCGTTCTGGTATCTTTCTCTGCTCTCCAGAGTCCTGTTATTCCTATAGTTTCTCCATGCCCTTTTACTTTGCTGCTTAGCTAGCTTACATCTCTGATTAAACCATGGGTTTCTCATTTTCATTTCTCTGTTTTCCTTTTGGACTGGGACAAATTTGTTTGCTGCGTCCTTGCACTTCTGCGTGATGTAATCCATCATATCTTGAGCCGTCTTTCCCCTGAGCTCTGTTTCCCATGCTATTTCTGTCAGAAATTTTCTTATCCCTCATAGTTTCCCTTTCGGTATGCTAACCTTTTGGTTTCGGTATCCCTCCTCGAGTTCAATAACCCTTCTTCAATCAGGTACTCAAACACCAGTACACTGTGGTCGCTCATTCCTACTGGGTCCTCAAAACCGATTTCTCTTATGTCGGAGTGGTGTTGACTTCTTAATGTGTAGTGCCTCGCAGATGTCAAGCCTCCTGCTATCTCTGTATCTATCGATGATTTCCGTGTTTTTTGTTAAGACTTCTCTGGTGATGGTCTGGTTATGGCAAGAGATTATATGTTCCCTGATAAAGCCCTGTTGCTTATACATCGTTAATCGCCTGGAAGAGATGTTGTTGTCTTGCCTATATACTGAGTTCTTTGAGGCTTACAGTCCCCAAGTGGCATTTGACGGTCGCTTATATATATATATATATATATATATATATATATATATATATAATATATATATATATATATATATATATATATATATATATAGAAGGAGTACCACCTCTGGCTGGAAGAAGGGGGACCCATAGCCTCGGAGGAAACCACGCATAACGCATTAGAGGGAATGTTTAGATCCCCTCCAATACAGTTTCTGTGTGCTTTTCTCCTACCACCCCCTTCCTTTTTTTGTGCTTTATTGTGTATTTGATGGTTACAAGATATACTTGGGTTGATAGAAAAATAATAATACAAAAAGGTGCTTAAAGGTTATGGATCTCTTGAAAAACACGACAATGGGAAACATTGATGAATGTCACAAACAGGTTCGATCATTGTTGCAAGTCAAACACTTCTTCGAATTCCTCTGAAGTTGGACTAGTGCCCATGACGCAACAGGCATTTCCCCTCTGAATCGCAACACTGAGGCGCTGGAACAAGAAACATTTTGCTCTCTGGTCTTTTGTAGCGCTGATCAATTTGCCCCCCAATTCCTTCAGGAGCTTCAATGCACATTTTCCCCACGAACCGAGGGTCTCCGAGCCGATCGGAACAAAGCTGTAGCAGAGTGCCAGACCTCTGTATTTCATAATTTTCTGCGATTCCCTGAAAGAAGCAGCACCACCGCTTTCACGTGTGCTGTAGTGGAGGTAAGTACTGGCCAGTGTGGCAGCGCACGTGTAGTCCCACACCACTTGCTTACCATCCTTCCTGGGTAGCAAGGTGACCCCATCTGGGCGCTTCTGAGGGTCGTTAGGTCTGGGTAAGTGTGGTTCTCTTTGGGCCGGGCAGCGGGCTATGGCGAGGCTCCTCTTGATGATGTTGACTTCTTCATGTCCTGCAATCTTACCCTGTGATTTACGACATACTAGACCATGATGACCATATTGGTCTGCCATCGCAGTTCCGAAGATGCACCTATGTTCGGTGAGGATGGGGGCAGCAAGGCGAAGGGCAACTTCAATGCGGAGAGCGTCATGACTGAGGCGAGTTCCCAGAGCTGCATTGGGCACGGCAAATAAAAAGTCCCCGGCGTGGGGTGCGGTTACCGCTAGGAGGCGGGCTTTGTTTTCAGCATCAGCATTGTCAATCATTGTTGTAACAGTCTTTTCCATTATGGGGCTATCCCAGTGGGCCAACTTGTGGTCTTTTGGGACTTGTGGTCGGGGTTGAGGGTGTGCAATGGTGTACCATTGTCTGGCTGCTTCGATGAACGTTTGATCATGAGTTCCCGCTGTCTCTCTCATACGCTCTGGTAGGATCTGCCCTACCAATTCGTTGGCTGCTGTACATGAGGATAAGAATGCTGGAAGTGCTACCTCAGTTGCCTTTCGTATGCCTATCCCCCCGAATCTCACTGGTAGTGTTGCTTGGTCCCACTGACTGTCATCTAAATCTAGGTTGAGCGCCTTCTGAATATTGACCTGAGGAGCTCATCATATTGATTTAGAAGTGGGTTGCCAAAAGTGGGTGCACACCTTAAGAAGTATGTTAGCCTGGGCAAGGTAAGGCACTTTGTGAGAAGGTAGAGGGCATCATGGGAGTCCAAGTCCCCTATTCTCGCTTCCATCCTCTTTAGGTCTCTAAACTTTTCGTCAAGGACTGCAGCAATGGCATTGTGGCCCAGAGGTGCTCCAAGTAGTGTGCTGTCGGTGGGTTTAATGACTGAGGCTTCTGGTAAAACTGATTTCACTGCTCTAATAATTGCCTCACTGGATGCAATAATTTCGCACTTGGAGGGGTTAAGAACGAGACCCATGGTCTCCCCCCGTGTCTTCACCAGCTGCAGGTCTTCCAGCAGGGAGTCTTGTGTGCCTGCCAGAGTGCCATCATCCAGGAACCAATGTTGAGCTCACTGGACAGTCTGGTTGTAATTTCTCGAACCGCTATGCAAAAGAGGAAGGGTGCAAGTGGGTCTCCCTGTTGAATTCCCTCTGCTGAGGTGACTTCATGTTTGCCAAACAGGAGGGTTGAGTCTTTGCTGTAGCCTGCTGACACAAACGGGAGAATGCTTGGGCAATGTTCCTGGACTGCAGTGAGGATTGCTTCCCTTTTGACCGAGTTGAAAGCGTTTTTAAATCTAATTTTACTACTGCCTGGTCTTCAGTAAGAGAGCTAATGTAGGCTCGTGCAGCATGGGCCGCTGCTTCACAGCCTTGGGGGACTCCAAACCCCAGCTGGTTTGGTTGCAGCATGGTGGCTGCTTCCATTCGGATACTTCTGACAGCAGCCCTTGCAACTAGGCGGCGAAGGGTATTACCAACGGCAATGGGTCTGATCCCTCCCCCTTCTTTTTCAGGGCACATAGGGATGCACCAAAGAAGAATGGTTTGATTTCATCAGGGATTAACCCGGCGAGGCAGTTGTTGACAAACGTTGTGATTTCTATCAGGAGCGCTTCTGCAGCTGGACCAAGAACAGGGTTCACCATTTCCTTCACATGTTGTGGTCTTACCCCTGTGTAGCCTCCTGAGGAGCCCGGGGAAATGAAACGATAGCTTTATAAACCTCTGACTCCCGGAGGACGAGAGGTTCCTGGTTAGGGGGGAACCTGACCTGCGGGGGAGGTCCACCTACGGCCCTGAGGGGGTGTTTTTCTCTCAGTGCTTGGGCTGTGGTTTCATCCCTGGGCAAAATTTGTCCTCACTTGTGATCAACCTGAGTGCCCCGACTGTATTGCCCTCTTCAATTTTCTTGCTGACTTGGGTACCTAATTTTCTGTTGTCGCTGATTGTCGTACTTGGTCTGCCTCGGCGGTGTTTGGTGTGTTTGGGGAGGCGGACTAGGTTGTCAGCCCTAGGAAAATCCCTAATTGCTTTATTGACGGATGAGGCCAGTGTCTTGCCTCCTCTGTCTGGTACACCTAAGTATGCATTGCCAAAAAGTAACAGATTGTGCCAGGCTTTGATGGTATCAGGTGCATCAAGGTTATTTGACCCTCTGTTGACTTTTCCGATGAGGTCCGTGTATTTCCCGGCAGCAAATGGGCGAGAGGCCTTTGGGATGTGGGTGAGTGTCCTGGTTGACGTTGCTTTAATTGCCTCTAGCAGGTCGTCTGTTGCAATGTAATCTGTTGCGATTTGTGCTGGTGCAACAGGCTCCTGAGTGCTGCCTCCTCCCACGGGAGGCCTCCCTGACCCAGGACAGTCACCATGCTGGCGTATGACTCTGGAGACCGAGTTGATGCTGAATTGCCCCCACAAACACTGCATGTGCCTCTCTTTGATTGGCTTCGGGAGGGGTGAGCTGGCTGGTAGCCGCCTCTTCTGCCATCCCCCTAGGTAAAGTGACTGTCACCTTGCACTGGAGTATTTGTCTGTCCCTCCTGGCTGGGGGCTGGGGGGAGGTTGTCCCCTATACCATGCATCATGTCTGGGGTGGGATTTAGTTTGGTCAGAGAGTATGTGGTTCATTTTCGCAAGATATTAGTCTTTCTTAAGGATGACGTATATTGGCGACTTGTCGGCTCTCCTGACAACTATCTCCTTGTTCTCATGAAGGCTCTTGGCTGCCGCTTTGAGCTCGGGGTCAGTATGGTACTTCTGTAGTTGCCTCGATTCTTTTCCTCCTTCTGCGATAATTTCAGCTTGTAAGGTGTCTTTGGTGGTGACCTTCTTTGTGCTTCGAGGTCAAATTTGTCGTCCAACAGGATCTCCAACTCCACTCCACCAACAGGATCTCCAACTCCAACTCCACTTATGCGTCAAGACGCATAAGCCTGGAACCCCACTTCGGCCAATTATCAGCCAGATACCCACACCACATCCACGTACAGACTGGCGAAACGACTCAACGGCTTACTGACTCCTTATGTCCCGCGCAACCTCAGCCTGAAATCCCCGAAGGAATTTGTTGACTTACTGCGGGGAACACGGGCTACAGGGATAAGAGCATCGTTGGACGTAGAATCTCTGTTCACCAACGTACCTGTGGATGAAACAATCGGATGATAATGGACCGAGTGTATCGAGACCCGGCATGTACTCCCCCTTGACATGCCAGAAAATATCTCTGAGGAAACTACTCCAAGCTTGTACTAAGGAGGCACCCTTCTTGAGCCCGGATGGGCACATGTATAAGCAAGTAGATGGGTCGCTATGGGTTCTCCCCTAGGCGTCCTGTTTGCAAACTTCTACATGGGTACTATTGAGGAAAAAGTCTTAGTCGACTTGAACTTGAAACCGGCCCATATACTGCAGGTATGTTGACGACATTTTTACACAGGTACCTGATGTCAGACATCTGCAGGAGCTGAAAGAAGCGTTTGAGCAGAATTCTGTGTTACGTTACGTTTCACTTACGAGATGGAGAGGATGGAAGCTGCCCTTTCTAGATGTAACAGTCATGGAAAGGAGCGGAGGTTTCCACACTACAGTCTACACTAAGGAAACAAACATAGGAATGTGCCTAAATGCCAACAGTGACTGCCCAGATAGGTACAAGAGGAGTTTGTTAACGCTTATGTCGACCGTGCTCTCAGCCACAGCTCAGAATGGAAGCAAGTCGACGAAGAACTCTGTAGAGTAAGGCAGGTCCTAGTCAACACGGCTTCTCCAATGGTTTCATTGAAGACATCATAAGAAGGAAAGTGAAACGCCATGCAACCTCTGAAGATACAACTAACACAACACCTATACCCCCTATTAGACTATTTTACAGGAACTTCTTCTCCACAGCTCATAAAACGGAGGAAAGGGTCCTGAAAGATATTGTTAATAGAAACGTTATCCCTACAGACAAAAATCAGAAGATACAATTGACGATTTACTATAAACCAAGAAAACTGCCAACCTACTCATGAGAAACTCTCCAGACACAAAGCAGAACGCTTTGAAAGAGACCAATGTCGTCTATGCCTTCAAATGCCCACTTGGGGACTGTAAGCCCCAAAGAACTCAATATATAGGCAAGGATCAACAATTCTCTTTCCAGGCGATTAACGATGCATAAGCAACAGGGCTCTATCAAGGAACATATACTCTCTTCCCACAACCAAACCATCACCAGAGAAATCTTAACAAACAACAGAATCATTGATAGATACAGCGACAACAGGCGGCACTACACATCAAGAACTGCGAGGCACTACACATCAAGAAGCAACCACCAGCAATCACAGCCAATTAACGCACTTCTATATTCTACCCACTTCAAGACTCCGCTCCAATATAGAAACATCAAGAAATACGGGCCAATAGGCCTTCTGCAGAGTTACAGATCTATTCTTCCCTTATACCCATTGTTTCGTGTTCTGTGTTTGTTCTCACCTCACCCCAAACCATTGTAACATGTCACCTCACCCAAATGCAGGTATTTAAACTCTGTTCAGTTATAGACGTTCTGTGTGTGTGTAACTAAAGTCTTTGAAAATGTAATAAGTTTTACGAAACGCGCTCAAGTGTCGCGTCAGACTAAGAAATAAAGAATGAATTTTGGAGAATTGATTTTTAATTTACCGTCATCAGTAAAACAAACATAAGGAAAATTGAGAAAATTCGTGTTAGAATTATTAATCTTACTTTTTCGGTCATATTTAATACATATATATATATATAGATATATATATATAATATATATATATATATATATATATATTATATATATATATATATATATATGCAATTGACGATCACCAAAACACTGATCATTTTAGCGGAAAATCCCAGAGAAAAATGAAAGGAGGTAACGTTTCGACTTTGTTAAAGCCTTTGTCAAACCAGACTTTGTCTGGTTTGACAATATATATATATATATATATATATATATATATATATATATATAATATATAATATAATATTATATAATATAATATATATATATATATATATAGATATATATATATATATATATATATTATATATATAGAATATATAGGGGGGGTACCACCTCTGGTGCAATTATAGGGACCCACAGCCTCAGAGAAGGGAACACAGAGCATTCAGGGAAAAACTTGCCATTTAACTCTGAATACATGAGGGTGTAGAATATATGAGGTATAGGAGGTATACATGAGGATAGATATATATAATAGATATATATATATATATATATATATATATATAATATATATTAATATATATGATATATATATATCTATATATTATAGTATTATATAATGATATATATATAGTATATATACCAATATATATAATATATATATATATATATATATAATATTATATATATATATATATATATATATATATGTTATTATTTATATGTATATATACTATATTATCCACCCTCCACGAGCCCA
>WNGS01096593.1:75605-89269 GCA_020271785.1 Procambarus virginalis
GTGTTAGTAATACATTTACATGTCCAAAATAGATAGGAAAGTATGAACGAGACTGAACATCACCAGTACATGGTCTCTAGGACACGAGACTGAACATCACCAGTACATGGTCACTAGGACACGAGACTGAACATCACCAGTACATGGTCTCTAGGACATGAGACTGAACATCACCAGTACATGGTCTCTAGGACACGAGACTGAACATCACCAGTACATGGTCTCTAGGACACGAGACTGAACATCACCAGTACATGGTCTCTAGGACACGAGACTGAACATCACCAGTACATGGTCTCTAGGACACGAGATTGAACATCACCAGTACATGGTCTCTAGGACACGAGACTGAACATCACCAGTACATGGTCTCTAGGACACGAGATTGAACATCACCAGTACATGGTCACTAGGACTCGAGACTGAACATCATCAGTACATGGTCACTAGGACACGAGACTGAACATCACCAGTACATGGTCACTAGGACTCGAGACTGAACATCACCAGTACATGGTCTCTAGGACACGAGACTGAACATCACCAGTACATGGTCTCTAGGACACGAGACTGAACATCACCAGTACATGGTCTCTAGGACACGAGACTGAACATCACCAGTACATGGTCACTAGGACACGAGACTGAACATCACCAGTACATGGTCACTAGAACACGAGACTGAACATCACCAGTACATGGTCTCTAGAATACAGGGACTTCGATTCGTCTCAGCCATAACTAGGACACATAACCTATTTTTCCTAATTTAAAAAAAATTAAGAATAATTATTTTGGTTTTTAAGTAATTGACCTTTGCGTTGCAGGCAAACTGTACTGTACCTGCGGCAATGTCCATCACTCGGACGTGTTGACGGCGGTCCTCTGGGACCATCTGAGCCACGTAGTCAGCAGCGATCACGTGCCCTCTATAATGCACACAGTCTCTCATCTGCCCAAGAGAAGAAAATCACCTTTCAGTGATGCTTCGTAGTTATTATTATACCTATTAATAATTGACCAAAAATATATGTACTTATGTACATTCGATGGTTTGTACACAGTACAGCAGTACTCAGTACAGTGTGGATACACACTCAGATCTTAGGATCTTGAATTATCTTCGACGTGATGTAGATATAAGTAGCGAAGGTGATAGTGGAGAAACAGTTTACCTTGCTATGAAGGGTAATTGTGTGGGAGGAGCTACAGTTAGTGGGTCAGTAGTATTACCTACTAGGTAATGAGCTGTCAACAGTGTGTTAGCAGATATCGTCAGTGGTCAGTTGTTGATAGATGATCAGGAGCTGTCATCAATGGGACAAAAGGTGTCGTTATTGAGTCAGGAACAGTTGTTAATGGATCAGAAAGGGTTGTCATGTCAATAGCAGTCATCGGAGGGTCAGGAGCAGTGGTCAGGTCAGCAGCAGTCATCGGAGGGTCAGGAGCAGTGGTCAGGTCAGCAGCAGTCGTCAGAGGGACAGGAACAGTATTCAGGTCAGCAGCAGTCGTCGGAGGATCAGTAGCAGTGGTCAGGTCAGCAGCAGTCGTCGGAGGATCAGTAGCAGTGGTCAGGTCAGCAAAAGTCGTTGGAGGGTCAGGAACAGTGGTCAGGTCAGAAGCAGTCGTCGGAGGGTCAGGAGCAGTAGTCAGGTCAGCAGCAGTCGTCGGAGGATCAGTAGCAGTGGTCAGGTCAGCAAAAGTCGTTGGAGGGTCAGGAACAGTGGTCAGGTCAGAAGCAGTCGTCGGAGGATCAGTAGCAGTGGTCAGGTCAGCAAAAGTCGTTGGGGGTCAGGAACAGTGGTCAGGTCAGAAGCAGTCGTCGGAGGGTCAGGAGCAGTAGTCAGGTCAGCAGCAGTCGTTGGAGGGTCAGGAGCAGTGGTCAGGTCAGAAGCAGTCGTCGGAGGGTCAGGAGCAGTAGTCAGGTCAGCAGCAGTCGTCAGAGGGTCAGGAGCAGTGGTCAGGTCAGCAGCAGTCGTCGGAGCGTCAGTAGCAATCGTTGGAGGGTCAGTTGCAGTCGTCGGATGGTCAGTAGCAGTCGTCGGAGGGTCAGGAGCAGTGGTCAGGTCAGCAGCAGTCGTCAGAGGGTCAGGAGCAGTGGTCAGGTCAGCAGCAGTCGTCGGAGGATCAGGAGCAGTGGTCAGGTCAGCAGCAGTCGTCGGAGGATCAGTAGCAATGGTCAGGTCAGCAGCAGTCGTCGGAGGATCAGGAGTAGTGCTCAGGTCAGCAGCAGTCGTCGGAGGATCAGTAGCAGTGGTCAGGTCATCAAAAGTCGTTGGAGGGTCAGGAACAGTGGTCAGGTCAGAAGCAGTCGTCGGAGGGTCAGGAGCAGTAGTCAGGTCAGCAGCAGTCGTCGGAGGATCAGTAGCAGTGGTCAGGTCAGCAAAAGTCGTTGAAGGGCAGGAACAGTGGTCAGGTCAGAAGCAGTCGTCGGAGGGTCAGGAGCAGTAGTCAGGTCAGCAGCAGTCGTTGGAGGGCCAGGAGCAGTGGTCAGGTCAGAAGCAGTCGTCGGAGGGTCAGGAGCAGTAGTCAGGTCAGCAGCAGTCGTCAGAGGGTCAGGAGCAGTGGTCAGGTCAGCAGCAGTCGTCGGAGGGTCAGTAGCAGTGATCAGGTCAGCAGCAGTCGTCAGAGGGTCAGGAGCAGTGGTCAGGTCAGCAGCAGTCGTCGGAGGGTCAGTAGCAATCGTTGGAGGTCAGTTGCAGTCGTCGGATGGTCAGTAGCAGTCGTCGGATGGTCAGTAGCAGTCATCGGAGGATCAGTAGCAGTGGTCAGGTCAGCAAAAGTCGTCGGAGGGTCAGGAACAGTGGTCAGGTCAGAAGCAGTGTTCGGAGGGTCAGGAGCAGTGGTTACGTCAATAGCAGTCGTCGGAGTGTCAGGAGCAGTGATCAGTTCAGCAGCAGTCGTCGGAGGGTCAGGAGCAGTAGCAGTCGTCGGAGGGTCAGGAGCAGTGGTCAGGTCAGTAGCAGTCGTCGGAGGGTCAGTAGCAGTCGTTGGAGGGTCAGTAGCAGTCGTTGGAGGGTCAGTTGCAGACGTTGGAGGGTCAGTAGCAGACGTCGGAGGGTCAGGAGCTGTAGTCATGTCAGTAGCAGTCGTCTGAGGGTCCGGATCAGTAGTCAGGTCAGCAGCAGTTATCGGAGGGTCCAGAGCTGTCATCGGGGGCCATGAGCAGTGGTTGTTACAACCCTTGAGACTTAGTACGGTTCTTTTCCCGCAGTGATCAAAGTATATTATATCGGCCTTGCCAACAGGTGTCTAGGGGTGAAAGGAAACACTGCATAAATTGGAAAAACATGTAACTACGCTACGAGTGACAAACATAACAATTAAATGGTACAGGTAATAGCCAGAAATATTTTTTTAGCATGCAATAATATAAATAAAAAATCCTTATTGAGCAATGACCATAATCACCAACCCATGAAGTATTTAATGGAATAAATGCACAATCATCTAACCAGAGTATTTAGAGTAACCGTGTATTTAGCTAAAATATCAATAACCACTGACTTAACTTAAAAACATGTCTCCTCCCGATCAACGCTGCCACGCCTCTGACCAAATCCTGGCTTGCCAGGGCGGCGTCCTACCACACATATCAGCTAAGCATCCACACTAACTATTGTGGAACTTTTTCTAACAAAATGTAGTACTTAATCAAATCAACTCATAAATCTTAAGAGTATATAATATTGTAACATTACTCAATATAATTTACTGGCAAACAATAATAAGACTTTATCAAGGCTGAACTATAAACACTCGCTTGACATCAAGTTCCCACGCTGGCCACATCCACTTATGGTCCTCCCCCCACACGGAGGATCACATGTATGAAGTTAAGGATCCTAGACAATGTGTATGATGCTATGGGTCCAACACAACCTGCATGTTGTTATGGTTCATAGACAACGTGTATGATGTTATGGGTCCTAGACAACGTGTATGATGTTATGGTTCATAGACAACGTGTATGATGTTATGGGTCCTAGACAACGTGTATGATGTTATGGGTCCTAGACAACGTGTATGATGTTATGGGTCCTAGACAACGTGTATGATGTTATGGGTCCTAGACAACTTGTATGATGTTATGGGTCCTAGACAACGTGTATGATGTTATGCTTCCTAGATAACCTGCATGATGTTATGGTTCCTAGACAATGTGTATGATTTATAGATCCTAGACAACGTGTATATGTTATGGGTCCTAGACAATGTGTATGATGTTATGGTTCCTGGTCAACATGTATGACGTTATGGGTCCTAGACAACGTGTATGATATTATGCTTCCTAGAAAGCGTGAATGATGTTTTGGTTCATAGACAACGGGCATGATGTTATTGTTCCTAGACATCGTGTATGATGTTATGGGTCCTAGAAAACGTGTATGATGTTATGGGTCCAAGACAACGTGTACGATGTCATGGGTCCTAGAAACGTGCTTGATGTTATGGTTCCTAGAGAACGTGCTTGATGTTATGGTTCCTAGACAACGTGTATGATGCTATGGGTCCAAGACAATGTGTACGATGTTATGGTTTCTAGACAATGTGTATGACCTTATTGGTCTTAGACAACGTGTATGTTGTTATGGATCCTAGACAACGCGTATGATGTTATGGGTCCATGACAACGTGTATGATGTTATGGTTCCTAGAGAATGTATGATATTTTGATTCCTAGACCCTTGCTATCCTCTTCTTATTCTTATCTCCTTCTCATTCGGTGGTTAATAGGAGCTGCCTCGTATGGGCCAATAGGCCTTCTGCAGCTCTTATTATTATTACTATCCCCTCTACTACACCTTACTTTGCTCCTCAGCTCTCTCTTGCCTATTTATTGCCTGTCTCTACTTCCTCATCACAATCGACTTGAGAAGGTCCAGGACGGACTGAAACGTCGTCGTCCCTTCACCTTCTAGTGTGTGGTCTGGTCAACATACTTTAGCCACGTTATTGTGACTCATCGCCTGCATATGGATACCACACGAAAGCGTCTTACCCTGTTTAATTTCTTCGAGGCTCTACCTTCCTTTAAACTGCCTTTTCGCGCCTTTGAATCTTCCCTTCTTGCCGCCAAGCGTCGAAAGAACCAGCTCAGGTTTCTTAAAGACTGTCTTGCTGAGCAAGTTCTCCCTCTTTCTTTATCTCACTTTCTCCAGTTCAATACTTCGGGATCTCCTTTTCCTGAACATGCCCGCCTTCTTCTTCAAGAACTTATTCACGCCACCTCCTTGCAAGTTGCCGAGGCTTTTCTAGCTGTTCATCAACATCAACGCTTTCTGTCCTCTTCTCTTCCCAGTGATCTATGCAATATCCTATTTCCAATTGCATTTGACACTGCTCACGTCTCCTCTTCCCACCACTCCTGCACACTACACAACAAACTTCAACGCCTGATCTCCAACAGTCCTTGGGCCAAATACTCTCTCTCTGACTGTGTTACCAACCTTTCATCCTACTCTCTTTCTAGGCACCAGCAAGAACTCCTTGGTCTTGGTCTGTCTTTTGCTACTTCCCCTGGCCCACGCTGTGGCATTGATCTCATTAGTTCCTTTGACAGGTTTGTCAATTCTAACTCTAGTACTCTTTCGGACCTGTCTGCCTTTAGAGGGGCCCTTATCCCCGTTCTTGACAGCTTGTTTTCTAAAAATCACCACCTTCCTCGTCGCTTCCAGCTTGCTCTTGCCTCCCTGAAATCTAACAACTCTATTCTTATCCTTCCTTCCGACAAAGGCAATTCGGTGGTTGTCCTTGACCGTGAGGACTACCTCCGAAAAGCAGATGTCTTGCTCTCTGACTCTCGCACTTATGCTCCTCTGACTTCTAACCCTTTGGATCGCCTCAAACTTCCTTTAACCGCAAACTAACACAGCTCTCTAGTCTTTGTCCTCTTGACTTTGATCTCATTAAACGTTTCCGTGTCATCTGCCCTTCTCTTCATTATTTCAATGGTCTTCCTAAGACTCATAAACCTGGTGTTCCTCTTCGTCCTATCATTTCATCACGGGGCTCTGTCAGCTATCCTCTTGCCTCCTGGCTCGCTAAAACCCTGACGCCTTACCTTGGCACTTTTTCCCCTGCCCACCTTCGTCACTCTCAGAACTTCATAGAAAGACTGCGCCTGCAACCCTCTTATAAGATGCTTAGTCTTGATGTCGACTCTCTGTTTACTAATGTTCCGCTCGATGACGTTCTTTCTTTCCTTAGACAGAAGGCGTCAGAGGGCCTTCTTCCTCTCCCTCTTCCCACTGACGTTTTCTTCGATCTCATTAGACTCTGTGTTGACTCTAACTCTTTATCTTTCAACGGTAAATATTACACTCAAACTTTCGTTGTCGCTATGGGTTCCCCTCTCTTCCCTGTTCTTTCTAATCTCCACATGGAATACTTCGAAACTGTTCTTCTTCCTTCTATTGATACTCGTCTCTCTCTTTGGCTTCGCTATGTTGATGACATTTTTGCTTTATGGCCACATGACCTTAATCTTTTCCAGCCTTTCCTCGCCTCTCTTAACAACCTGGCTCCTTCTATCCATTTCAAAGTTGAGTGGGAATTTAATTCCCTCCTTCCTTTTCTTGACGTTCATGTTCACAGCTCTGTGTCTGGGTTCTCTTTTTCTGTCTACCGTAAACTCATGCATAGTGGCATGTACATTCACTTCTTTTCCTACCATCCTCCTTCTGTTAAGAAAAGTGTCCTCGTCTCTCTCTTCCTCCGCGTTCTACGCATCAGCGACCCTCAGTTTCTTGATTCTGAAATTGTCTTTATCTGCAAATCATTCTCTCGCCTTGGTTACCCTTTGCATTTCATCAACTGTGCCTACTCTCAAGCTAAACGAAATTGCTTTCATCCTAAACCTGCTTCCAACACTAGTAGCACTGTACTATGCCTTCCCTTCATATCTGAACTCAAAACTTTTACCAATACCTTTCGTCCTCTTGACATTAAACTCGCCTTTCGACAAACTAACACACTTCGTAGCAATCTAGTTCACACTGCTCCTCCTGCTTCTATTGCTGCTGGTATCTACTCTATTTCTTGTTCATCTTGTCCTCTCCAATACTTTGGCGAAACTGGCCGTACACTGAATGACAGACTTAAAGAACACAAGAGAAGTGTTAAGTCTGCAGACACTAACAATGCTCTCTTCTGTCATGTGAGGGATTCTAATCATCCCATTGATTGGTCTTCCTCCAAAATAATCTTTCTTGCCTCTACTCTACACAGACACCGTCTTGTGGAATCGGCTCTAATACACAATGTACCCAACATGAACTTGAGTCCTGGTTTTGTTGCTGTGGACTCTTCCCTTTCACAGTATATACTCAAATGCTCTAATCTTTCTAACAAACGTGACCTAACATAAGCCTACCCCTTCTATTTTCTTTCTTTCTCTTTCCTTTTTTTTCTCTCTTCTCCTACGCTCCCTTGCTATCCTCTTCTTATTCATATCTGCTTCTCCTTCGGTGGTTATAATAGGAGCTGCCTCGTATGGGCCAATAGGCCTTCTGCAGCTCTTATTACTATTACTATCCCCTCTACTACACCTTACTTTGCTCCTCAGCTCTCTCTTGCCTATTTATTGCCTGCCTCAACTCCCTCATCACAATCGACTTGAGAATGGTCCAGGACGGATCGAAACGTCGTCGTCCCTTCACCTTCTAGTGTGTGGTCTGGTCAACATACTTTAGCCACGTTATTGTGACTCATCGCCTGCAACGTGAATGATGTTATAGGTTCTAGACAACGTGTATGATGGTATGGGTCCCAGTAACGTGAATTACGTTATGGGTTCAAGACAACGTGTATGATGTCATGGTTCCAAGACAACTTGTATGATGTTATAATTCTTAGACAACGTGTATGGTTTCTAGACAACGTGTATAAAGTAATAAGTCTAGACAACGTGTATGACGTTATAGGTCCAGGACAATGTGTATGACGCAATGGATTCCTAGACAATGTGTATGATGTTATGGTTCTAAGACAACGTAGATGATGTTATGGGTCCTAGTCAACGTGTATGATGTTAAGGTACCTAGACAACGTGTATGATATTATGGTGCCTAGACAACGTGTATGATGTTATTGCTCCTAGACATCGTATATGATGTTATTGGTGCAAGACAATGTGTATGATGTTATTGGTACAAGACAACGTGTATGATGTTATGGATCCTGAGAAGGTGTATGATGGTATGGATCCTAGACAACGTATATGAGGGTATGGGTCCTAGACAACGTGTAAATTTGTTATGGATCCTAGAAAACGTGTATAATGTATAGGTCCTAGACAACGTGTATGATGTTATGGGTCCTAGACAACGTTTATGGTATTATGGTTTCTAGACAACGTGTATGATGTTATGATTCGAAGACAATGAGTATGATGTTATGGGTCCAAGGCAACGTGTAAGATGTTATGGTTCCAAGATAACTTGTTTAATGTTATGGTTCCTAGACAACTTGTTTGATGTTATGGTTCCTAGACAACGTGTATGATGTTATTGGTTAAAGACAACATCTATGATGTTATGGGTCCTAGACAACGTGCATGATCTTATGGTTCCAAGACAATGTGTATGATGTATTGGTTCCAAGAAAACGTATACAATGTTTTTGTTCCTAAACAACGTGCATGATGTTATAGTTCCTAGAAACCGTAAGTGATGTTATGGTTCCTATACAACGTGTATGATATTATTCATCGTAGTCAACGTGTATGATGTCAAGGATAATAGACAAAGTTTATGATTTTTTGGATCTTAAACAACTTGAATGATATTATAGGTCCTAGTCAACGTGTAAGTTGTTATGGATGTTAGACAACGTGTATGATGTTATAGGTCCACGAAAACGTGTTTGATGTTATGAGTCATTGACAACGTGTATGATATTATTAATCCTAGAAAACGTGTACAATGATATGGGTCCAAGACAACGTGTATGACGTTATAGTTCATAGACAACGTGAATGATGTTTTGGATCCTACGCAACGTGTATGATGTTACGGTTCCTAGACATTGTGTATGATGTTATGGTCCAAGACAACGTGTATGACAACGTGGATGATGTAATGGGTCTTAAACATCGTGCATGATTTTCAGGATCATGGTCAACGTTTATGATATTATGATCCCAGGAGAACGTGTATGATTTTATGGGTCCTAGACATTGTGTATGATGTTATTGCTCCTAGACATGGTATATGATGTTATTTGTACAAAACAACGTGTATGATGTTATGGTTCCTGGAGAGAGTGTATGACGTTATGGTTCCTAGACAACGTGTATGATGTTTTGGACCCAAGACAACGTGTATGATGTCATGGGTTCTAGAGAATGTGTATGATGTTATAGATCTTAGACAACGAAAATGATGTTAAGTCATAGACAACATGTATGATATTAAGGATCCTAGCAAGATAACGTGTATGTTGTTATAGGTCCTAGAGAACTCGTATGATATTATGGGTCCTAGACAAAGTGAATGATGTTATGGTTCTTAGACAACGTGTATGAAGTTTTTGGTTCTAGAAATTGTGTATGATGTTATATGTACAAGACAACGTGAATGATGTTATTGTTCCTAGAAAACTTGTATGATGATATGGGCCCTAGAAAACGTGTATGCTGTTAACGTTCCTAGACAACGTGTATGATGTTATGGTTCTTGGACAACGTGTATGATTTAATAGTTCATGGACAACGTGTATGATGTTATTGGCCTAGATACTGTGTATAATGTAACGGGAACAGGACAACGTGTATGATGTTATAGTTCCTAGACAACTTGTATGATCTTATAGTTTCTAGAAAACGTGTATGATGATATGGATCCTAGATAACGTGTATGATGTTATAGGTCCTTGTCAACGTGTATGAAGATATGGATACTAGACAACGTGTATGACGTTATTGTTCCTAGACAACGTGTATGATGTAATGGGTCCTAGACAACGTGTATGATGTTATGGGTCCAAGACAAAGTGAATGATGTTATGGTTCTTAGACAACGTGTATGAAGTTTTTGGTTCTAGAAATTGTGTATGATGTTATATGTACAAGACAACGTGAATGATGTTATTGTTCCTAGAAAACTTGTATGATGATATGGGCCCTAGAAAACGTGTATGCTGTTAACGTTCCTAGACAACGTGTATGATGTTATGGTTATTAGTCAACGTGCATGATGTTATTATTCCTAGACAACGTGTATGATGTTATGGGTCCTAGACAACGTGTATGATGCTGTGGCGTACAAGACAACTTGTATGAAGTTACAGTTCCATAGACAACGTGTATGATGTTAGGGTCCTAAACAATGTGTATGACGTTATGGGACCAAGATAACGTGTATGATGTTATGGTTCTAAGACAACGTGTATGATGTTATGGGTCCTAGACAACCTGTTTGATGGTATAATTCCTAGACATCGTATATGATGTTATTGGTACAAGACAACGTGTATGATGTTATAGGTCCTAGAAAACGTGTATGGTATTATGGGTCCTAGACAAAGTGAATGATATTATGGGTCGTAGACAACGTTTATGATGTTATGGTTACTAGACAACGTGCATGATGTTATTGCTTAAAGACATCGCATATGATGTTATGAGTCCTAGACATCGTGTATGCTGTTATGGGTGCTAGACAACGTTTATGATGTTATGGTTCCTAGACAACGTGCTTGATGTTATAGGTCCTAAAAAAACGTGTATGGTATTATGGGTCCAAGACAACGTGTATGATGTTATGGGTCCTAGAAAACGTGTATGGTATTATGGGTCCTAGACAAAGTGAATGATATTATGGGTCCTAGACAACGTGTATGATGTTATGGTTCTTGGACAACGTGTATGATTTAATAGTTCATGGACAACGTGTATGATGTTATTGGTCTAGATACTGTGTATAATGTAACGGGAACAGGACAACGTGTATGATGTTATAGTTCCTAGACAACTTGTATGATCTTATAGTTTCTAGAAAACGTGTATGATGATATGGATCCTAGATAACGTGTATGATGTTATAGGTCCTTGTCAACGTGTATGAAGATATGGATACTAGACAACGTGTATGATGTTATGGGTCTTAGACAACGTGTATGACGTTATTGTTCTTAGACAACGTGTATGATGTTATGGGTCCTAGACAACGTTTTTGATGTTATGGTTCCTAGGCAAAGTGTACGATATTATGTGTCCTATTCAACGTGTATGATATTATTCGATACTAGACAATGTGTATGATGTTATGGATACTAGACAACTTGAAGGATGTTATGGGTCTTACACAACGTGTAAGATGTTAAGGATGTTAGACAACGTGTATGGTGTTATAGGTCCTAGAAAACGTGTTTGGTATTAAGGTCCTAGACATCCAAGACATATATGATGTTATGGTTCTTGAACAACGTGTATGATGTTATAGGTCATAGACAACGTGTATGACGTTATGGTTCCTGAACAGCGTATATGATGTTTTGCTTCCTAGACAACGTGTGTGATGTAATGGGTCCTATACAACTTGTATGATGTTATGGGTCCTAGACAACGTGTATGATGTTATTCCTCCAAGATATCCTAGGCAAGGTGTATGATCTTATGGTTCCTAGACAACGTGTATGATGTTATTGGTCATAGATATCCTGTATGATGTTATAGGACAACGTATATGATGTTATAGTTCCTAGAAAACGTGTATGACGATATGGATCCTAGACAACGTGTATGATGTTACAGTTCCCAAGACAACGTGTATGATTTTATCGGTCCTAAACAGCGTGTTTGACGTTTTGGTTCCTAGACAACGTTTACGATGTTTTTGGGTCCTAGACAACGTTTACGATGTTATGGGTCCTAGACAACGTGTATGATGTTATGGGTCCAAGACAAAGTGTATGATGTTATGGATCCTAGACAACGTGTATGATGTTATTGTTCTTAAACATCGTATATGATGTTATGGGTCCTAGACAACGTGTTTGACGTTATGGTTTCTAGACAACGTGTGCATTTGTTATGGATCCTACAGAACGTGTATGATGTTATGGTTCCTAGACAACGTGTATGATATTATTGTTCTTAAACATCGTATATGATGTTATGGTTTCTAGACAACGTGTGCATTTGTTATGGATCCTACAGAACGTGTTTGATGTTATGGATACTAGACAACGTGTATGATGTTATTGTTCTTAAACATCGTATATGATGTTATGGTTTCTAGACAACGTGTGCATTTGTTATGGATCCTACAAAACGTGCATGATGTTATGGTTCCTAGACAACGTGTATGATATTTTGGGTCTAATTAACGTGAATGATGTTAGGATGCTAGACAACGTATATGACGTTATAGGTCCTAGACAATGTGTATGACGTTATGGGTCCTAGACAACGTGTATGATGTTTTGGATCCTAGATAACGTGTATGATGTTATAGGTCCTAGACAAAGTGTATGACGTTATGGATCCTAGACAACGTGTATGGGTACTAGAAAACGAGTATGGTATTATGGGTCCTAGACAACGTGTATGATGTTATGGATCCTAGACCATGTGTATGACGTTATAGGTACTAGAAAACGTGTATGACGTTATAGGTCCTAGACAACGTGTATGATGTTTTGGATCCTAGATAACGTGTATGATGTTATAGGTCCTAGACAACGTGTATGATGTTATGGATCCTAGACAACGTGTATGGGTACTATAAAACGTGTATGGTATTATTGATCCTAGACAACGTGTATGGGTACTATAAAACGTGTATGGTATTATTGATCCTAGACAACGTGTATGATGTTATGGTTCCTAGACAACTTGCATGATTCTATGGGGCCGAGTTATTCTATATGGTAGGTCCTAGAAAACGTGTATGGTATTATGGGCCCTAGACAACGTGTATGATGTTATGGTTCCTAGACAACGTGCATGATGTTTTGGGACCGAGTTAATCTATATGATGCTAAGGTCCCTAGACAACGTGTATGATGTTATGGGTTCTAGAAAACGTGTATGATGTTATGGTTCCTAGACATCGTGTATGATGTTATGGTTCCTTGAAAACATGTATGGTATTATGGGTCCTAGACAACGTGTATGATGTTATGGTTCCTAGACGACGTGTATGATGTTATTGTATAAAGACATCGCATATGATGCTATGAGTCCTAGACAATGTGTATGATGTTATGATTCCTAGACAACGTGTATGATGTCATGGGTCCTAGACAATGTGTATGATGTTATGGGTGCTAAACAACGTTTATGATGTTATGATTCCTAGACACCGTGCATGATGTATATAGGTCCTTGAAAACGTGTATGATATTATGGGTCCAAGAAAACGTGTATGATGTTATGGTTCCAATACAACGTGTATGATGTTATAGTTCCTAGACAACGTGTATGATCTGATGGTTCCCAGAAAACGTGTATGATGATGATATGGATCCTTGACAACGTATATGATTCCCTAGACAACGGTTCCCTAGACAACGTGTATGATGTTATCTGTCCTAAGCAGCGTGTATGATGTTTCGGTTTCTAGACAACGTGTATGATGTTATGGGTCCTAGACAACGTGCATGATGTTATGGGTCCTAGACAAAGTGTATGATGTTATGGGTCCTAGACAACGTGTATG
>WNGS01096593.1:90269-105385 GCA_020271785.1 Procambarus virginalis
TCGTTATGGTTTCTAGACAACGTGTATGATGTTATGGGTCCTAAACAGCGTGTATGATGTTTTGGTTCCTAGACAACGTGTATTATGTTATGCGTCCTAGACAACGTGTATGTCGTTATGGGTCCTAGATAACGTGTATGATGTTATAGGTTCTGGACAACGAGAAAGATGTCATGGTTCCTACACGACAGTAGTGTAAATGGGGACTAGAACCGGGCGCGCCATCTGGCCAGGGAGACCCCCGGGGACTAGAACCGGGCGCGCCATCTGGCCAGGGGGACCCCCGGGGACTACGACACCGCGCACCATCTGCCAGGTGAAGCCCCTAGCGACTAGAGCACCGCGCGGAGATTTTCCCGGAAGTTGTGGCGTGTCGGACGCGTGTAAGCATCTGGTGTTTAGGTATGTGGTCAGGGAAGATTGTGGTCATGTTGTTTGGGGGGTATGTAGGGCTATGTGGTATGTGGATATGTTGTTGAGAGTAAATGAATATGTATGTTTGTTTTCCGTGCCTCTGGTGTTCGGGTATGTGGTCAGGGAAGATTGGGGTCATGTTGTTTGGGGGTAGGAGAGTATGTAGGGCTATGTGGTATGTGCTAAAGTAAGAGGTATGTGGTTATGTTGTTAAGAGTAAATGAATATGTATGTTTGTTTTCCGTAGACTTAATCCTGTGTGTAGATAATAGTTTATGATTAAAGACTATGTATTGTTATGCGCCTAGAGTATGTGGTGAGTGCTCTAGAATGTCCAACATATGTTGTTGGGGTAGGGGAGGGACAGGGGATAGGGAGTCTGAGGGAGAGTGAGGGGGGCTTCCCCTAGGCGCAAGAGGGTTGGAGGGTCATTTGCGGCTTTGCGGTTTCTGACAGAGAGGAGAGGCTCTTAAGATGCACTGGGGGAGTGACGGTAATGGGATGCACCATACATCCATCCATCCATCCATCCATCCACCCATCCATCCACTCATCCTCCCATCCATCCACCCATCCATCCATCCATCCATCCATCCATCCATCATCCATCCATATCCATCCATCCATCCATCCATCCATCCATCCACCCATCCACCCATCCCATCCCTCCATCCATCCATCCCTCCTTCTTTCTCTCTACATTATATGCGGTTACACAATGCGTCAAGATGTATCTACGTGCTGCTAAACAGTCCAAACTCTCACAAGACAGTCATAAAGGCAGGACACAAAGGGTCAAGGACAACCCTCAATTCATTTTAGCTAATCAAGTTACAATCATGACGCGCCAGTTAGAGAAATTCAAAAATGTCTGCACATCAACGGGTGAGACGTGATCACTACCTACAAATTTTGTTAACTGTGATCCCAACATCGGCTCTCCCATAAATATCATTGAAATGTAAGCGTGTTTTTTTTTCTCAATCTCCATCACCTCTTCTTCCTACACCCATTATTGCTGTGCAGACCTTATAAAACACAATGGCGTTATCATAGGAAGACAATGACACAGAATGTTCAAGACTCCTGAATGAGTGAAACATCAACACGTCTCGTTAGGGTCTAACCTTCATGCTGGTTTGAGGTGTAGTGACATGGGCGAGGTAAGTGGATGACCCCTACCCTCACCCCATCCACCCCCCCCCATTCCCCATCCCCCCCCCCTTCCAAGCCCAAACCATTGAGCATCACTTCACCCTTCCNGCTTCCACAACCTGTTCCTTAAGTGCATTCCATTTCCCACTACTCTCACGCTAAAAGAAAACTTCCTAACATCTCTGTGACTCATCTGAGTTTCCAACTTCCATCCATGTCCCCTCGTTCTGTTACTATTCCGTGTGAACATTTCGTCTATGTCCACTCTGTCAATCCCTCTGAGTATTTTATACGTTCCTATCATGTCCCCCCTCTCCCTTCTTCTTTCTAGTGTCGTAAGGCACAGTTCCCTCAGGCGCTCCTCATACCCCATCCCTCGTAGCTCTGGGACGAGTCTCGTTGCAAACCTCTGAACCTTTTCCAGTTTCATTATATGCTTCTTCGATGGGGACTCCATGATGAGGCGGCATACTCTAAGACTGGCCTCACGTAGGCAGTGTAAAGAGCCCTAAATGCCTCCTTACTTAGGTTTCTGAATGATGTTCTAACTTTTGCCAGTGTAGAGTACGCTGCTGTCGTTATCCTATTTATATGTGCCTCAGGAGATAGATTAGGTGTTACGTCCACACCCAGGTCTCTTTCGCGCGTCGTCACAGGTAGGCTGTTCCCCTTCATTGTGTACTGTCCCTTTGGTCTCCTATCTCCTAGTCCCATTCCATAACTTTACATTTGCTCGTGTTGAATTCCAGTAGCCATTTCTCTGACCATCTCTGCAACCTGTTCAGGTCCTCTTGGAGGATCCTGCAATCCTCATCTGTCACAACTCTTCTCATCAACTTTGCGTCATCCGCAAACATCGACATGTAGGACTCTACACCCGTAAACATGTCGTTAACATATACAAGAAATAGAATTGGTCCCAGCACCGATCCTTGTGGTACTCCACTTGTTACTGTTCGCCAGTCCGACTTCTCGCCCCTTACCGTAACTCTTTGGCTCCTTCCTGTTAGGTAGTTCCTTATCCATGCTAGGACCTTTCCCCCCACCCCCGCCTGCCTCTCGAGTTTGAACAGCAGTCTCATGTGCCGTACTGTATCAAAGGCTTTTTGGCAGTCCAGAAATATGCAGTCTGCCCAACCATCTCTGTCCTGTCTTATCCTCGTTATTTTATCATAGAATTCCAGAAGGTTTGTTAGGCACGATTTCCCTGTCCAGAACCCATGTTGATGTTTGTTCACAAACATAACGTTCTCCAGGTGTGCAACCAGTCGTAGCCTAATTATTCTTTCTAGTATTTTACAGGGGATGCTTGTCAGTGATACAGGTCTGTAGTTAAGTGCCTCCTCCCTATCGCCTTTCTTGAAGATCGGCACGACATTTGCCTTCTTCCAGCAACTGGGCAATTCTCCCGACATAAGTGACTCATTAAAGATCATTGCCAGAGGCATGCTGAGGGCCTGCGCTGCTTCTTTTAGTATCCACGGTGATACTTTGTCTGGTCCTACTGCTTTAGATGCATCTAGAGTTGTCAATTGTTTCATTACCTCCTCTGCTGTCACCTCTATATCTGATAGTCTTTCACCTAGGGTAACCCCTTCCAACAATGGGAGCTGCTCGGGCTCGGTAGTGAACACTCCATGGAAACTGGCATTCAGTGCCTCACAGATTTCCTTGTCACTTTCAGTATATGCCCCCTCTGCCTTCCTTAGTCTTGTCACTTGGTCGTTCACGGACATTTTTCTTCTTATATGACTGTGTGTGTGTGTGTGTGTGTGTGTGTGTGTGTGTGTGTGTGTGTGTGTGTGTGTGTGTGTGTGTGTGTGTGTGTGTGTGTGTGTGTGTGTGTGTGTGTGTGTGTGTGTGTGTGTGTGTGTTGCCAGTTGTTGCAACAGTGAAGAATTGATTGTATCTTTTATTTCCTTAACAAGATTATTCATTTTAGTTATTAGTCCAGATTGTATGGAATAGTATGTTAGTATGATTGTATATGTTTGATAGGAATTATTTCAGTCTGTAGTGCATAAGTAAATAATTATTAATCAGAAGTAGGCAACTCAGAGGGGGAGGGAGACAATCGTCTGTTGGAGCGATTGTGATCATTAAGCCCATAGTGAAATAATTTGTCGGATATACAACGTTACAGTAATCTCCTGCTTAGGCAAAAGATCCTGCCTGTTCACCTTACCTCCTATTCACCAACATATATGCATGCTCCAATATAAGGAATTAACATCAACGACAACAACAATACCTGCTCAGAAGCCTGTGTCTAGAAAAGGCACAACCCCCCTCCCGTCCACCTTCAAGTACCCGAGACACCTGGACACCTGCTGTCTGGGACCAATGCCACTCGCTGGTCGACCAGCCACTATTGCCGCCAGATAGTTATCTGCAACATCAGCGCCATCTGCACTAGGCCTGGCCTGCATATATAAGCAGCTCACTGACGGCCAGTCCTCAGAATACACTTCGTGCTCTCAAGCAGTAACATATACTGAAGCCTTCCCAGGAAACAGTAGATGCGCATAGCTTTTGTACAGTGTATTGTTTTGCACCTCTCTTTTTCCATTAACGTAACAGTCACATGATTATATTTCTTTTATATTTTGTATTTTGTTATAGCCAATTGGATAATGGGTTTGTTTTATTTGTTATTAAAGTCATTTTTGTTATATTAAATGTTTAAAGTTTTTCATTCTTTTGGATTTTACCCGCAGCTCTCACACAGTAATGAGGTCAGAAGTAGTTTTAGTTACTTTATTTAACTTTTTTGTATATAATGTGATTGGCATAACACCAGCCAGAACAGCCACTACTCTATTTTTCAGATTAACGTCACAACAATATTATACTGGTTGATTTTGTATCTTCGTTTCTGTGTTCCTCACTTATCGATTTTTACAGGTGCCACTTAAGAATTACCTCAGAGGGATATTGGGATCATACTCTAGTTAACTTAAGAACGTGATAGGCCAAGATATTAGTTATTCCTGTGTCAGGCACGCACCAAATCTAACCAGGGAGCATAACAACTCTCCATATAATTTAAAACATTTCTTTTTGGCACAAACGTTAAAAATGTCAAATCATTCGAATCTAAAACATCAAAATATTTGGCATTTTCAAATACAATTTACTAGTATAAATAGTATTTATATATGTATAAACATATATATAAATGCCTATTGAAATAGAAACGAATGACATAAAGACTAATAAAGTATAAACCAGAAAATAGAACGAAAACCAAAAAATAGAACGAAGCAACTATCTGACCACTGAAATTGTTTGAAACATTTACTATCATTCATTCATAAGATAACGTCATTACTATTATCATCAATAAACATTTTCTAGTCACACGTTGCCTGGTAAGTTAAATATAATGTTCTATGTTAGTAAACATTACTTATTGTGGAAATACATAAATATTATTCCCGGCTTGGTGCCTTCTTTTGATAATTACTTACTTACATAAATATTATTCAAATACTTCCATATTTTAAAATATTATTCTTAGCATATTTTGTCCACATTCCATAGATTTTAAATTCCTAATGCATAAACATTCCCCCTGTCAGCAGTGTTAGTAATACATTTATATGTCCAAAATAGATAGGAAAGTATGAACGAGACTGAACATCACCAGTACATGGTCTCTAGGACACGAGACTGAACATCACCAGTACATGGTCTCTAGGACACGAGACTGAACATCACCAGTACATGGTCACTAGGACACGAGACTGAACATCACCAGTACATGGTCACTAGGACTCGAGACTGAACATCACCAGTACATGGTCACTAGGACACGAGACTGAACATCACCAGTACATAGTCACTAGGACTGGAGACTGAACATCACCAGTACATGGTCACTAGGACTGGAGACTGAACATCACCAGTACATGGTCACTATGACACGAGACTGAACATCACCAGTACATGGTCTCTAGGACACGAGACTGAACATCACCAGTACATGGTCACTAGGACACGAGACTGAACATCACCAGTACATGGTCACTAGGACATGAGACTGAACATCACCAGTACATGGTCAATAGGACACGAGACTGAACATCACCAGTACATGGTCTCTAGGACACGAGACTGAACATCACCAGTACATGGTCACTAGGACTCGAGACTGAACATCACCAGTACATGGTCACTAGGACACGAGATTGAACATCACCAGTACATGGTCTCTAGGACACGAGACTGAACATCACCAGTACATGGTCTCTAGGACACGAGATTGAACATCACCAGTACATGGTCTCTAGGACACGAGACTGAACATCATCAGTACATGGTCTCTAGGACACGAGACTGAACATCACCAGTACATGGTCACTAGGACACGAGATTGAACATCACCAGTACATGGTCACTAGGACTCGAGACTGAACATCATCAGTACATGGTCTCTAGGACACGAGACTGAACATCACCAGTACATGGTCTCTAGGACACGAGACTGAACATCACCAGTACATGGTCACTAGGACACGAGACTGAACATCACCAGTACATGGTCACTAGGACACGAGACTGAACATCACCAGTACATGGTCTCTAGAATACAGGGACTTCGATTCGTCTCAGCCATAACTAGGACACATAACCTATTTTTCCTAATTTAAAAAAATTAAGAATAATTATTTTGGTATTTAAGTAATTGACCTTTACGTTGCAGGCAAACTGTACTGTACCTGCGGCAATGTCCATCACTCGGACGTGTTGACGGCGGTCCTCTGGGACCATCTGAGCCACGTAGTCAGCAGCGATCACGTGCCCTCTATAATGCACACAGTCTCTCATCTGCCCAAGAGAAGAAAATCACCTTTCAGTGATGCTTCGTAGTTATTATTATACCTATTAATAATTGACCAAAAATATATGTACTTATGTACATTCGATGGTTTGTACACAGTACAGCAGTACTCAGTACAGTGTGGATACACACTCAGATCTTAGGATCTTGAATTATCTTCGACGTGATGTAGATATAAGTAGCGAAGGTGATAGTGGAGAAACAGTTTACCTTGCTATGAAGGGTAATTGTGTGGGAGGAGCTACAGTTAGTGGGTCAGTAGTATTACCTACTAGGTAATGAGCTGTCAACAGTGTGTTAGCAGATATCGTCAGTGGTCAGTTGTTGATAGATGATCAGGAGCTGTCATCAATGGGACAAAAGGTGTCGTTATTGAGTCAGGAACAGTTGTTAATGGATCAGAAAGGGTTGTCATGTCAATAGCAGTCATCGGAGGGTCAGGAGCAGTGGTCAGGTCAGCAGCAGTCGTCAGAGGGACAGGAGCAGTATTCAGGTCAGCAGCAGTCGTCGGAGGATCAGTATCAGTGGTCAGGTCAGCAGCAGTCGTCGGAGGATCAGTAGCAGTGGTCAGGTCAGCAAAAGTCGTTGGAGGGTCAGGAACAGTGGTCAGGTCAGAAGCAGTCGTCGGAGGATCAGTAGCAGTGGTCAGGTCAGCAAAAGTCGTTGGAGGGTCAGGAACAGTGGTCAGGTCAGAAGCAGTCGTCGGAGGGTCAGGAGCAGTAGTCAGGTCAGCAGCAGTCGTCGGAGGATCAGTAGCAGTGGTCAGGTCAGCAAAAGTCGTTGGAGGGTCAGGAACAGTGGTCAGGTCAGAAGCAGTCGTCGGAGGATCAGTAGCAGTGGTCAGGTCAGTAAAAGTCGTTGGAGGGTCAGGAACAGTGGTCAGGTCAGAAGCAGTCGTCGGAGGGTCAGGAGCAGTAGTCAGGTCAGCAGCAGTCGTTGGAGGGTCAGGAGCAGTGGTCAGGTCAGAAGCAGTCGTCGGAGGGTCAGGAGCAGTAGTCAGGTCAGCAGCAGTCGTCAGAGGGTCAGGAGCAGTGGTCAGGTCAGCAGCAGTCGTCGGAGGGTCAGTAGCAATCGTTGGAGGGTCAGTTGCAGTCGTCGGATGGTCAGCAGCAGTCGTCGGAGGGTCAGGAGCAGTGGTCAGGTCAGCAGCAGTCGTCAGAGGGTCAGGAGCAGTGGTCAGGTCAGCAGCAGTCGTCAGACGATCAGGAGCAGTGGTCAGGTCAGCAGCAGTCGTCGGAGGATCAGTAGCAGTGGTCAGGTCAGCAGCAGTCGTCGGAGGATCAGGAGCAGTGGTCAGGTCAGCAGCAGTCGTCGGAGGATCAGTAGCAGTGGTCACGTCAGCAAAAGTCGTTGGAGGGTCAGGAACAGTGGTCAGGTCAGAAGCAGTCGTCGGAGGATCAGTAGCAGTGGTCAGGTCAGCAAAAGTCGTTGGAGGGTCAGGAACAGTGGTCAGGTCAGAAGCAGTCGTCGAAGGGTCAGGAGCAGTAGTCAGGTCAGCAGCAGTCGTTGGAGGGTCAAGAGCAGTGGTCAGGTCAGAAGCAGTCGTCGGAGGGTCAGGAGCAGTAGTCAGGTCAGCAGCAGTCGTCAGAGGGTCAGGAGCAGTGGTCAGGTCAGCAGCAGTCGTCGGAGGGTCAGTAGCAATCGTTGGAGGGTCAGTTGCAGTCGTCGGATGGTCAGCAGCAGTCGTCGGAGGGTCAGGAGCAGTGGTCAGGTCAGCAGCAGTCGTCAGAGGGTCAGGAGCAGTGGTCAGGTCAGCAGCAGTCGTCAGAGGATCAGGAGCAGTGGTCAGGTCAGCAGCAGTCGTCGGAGGATCAGTAGCAGTGGTCAGGTCAGCAGCAGTCGTCGGAGGATCAGGAGCAGTGGTCAGGTCAGCAGCAGTCGTCGGAGGATCAGTAGCAGTGGTCAGGTCAGCAAAAGTCGTTGGAGGGTCAGGAACAGTGGTCAGGTCAGAAGCAGTCGTCGGAGGGTCAGGAGCAGTAGTCAGGTCAGCAGCAGTCGTCGGAGGATCAGTAGCAGTGGTCAGGTCAGCAAAAGTCGTTGAAGGGGCAGGAACAGTGGTCAGGTCAGAAGCAGTCGTCGGAGGGTCAGGAGCAGTAGTCAGGTCAGAAGCAGTCGTCGGAGGGTCAGGAGCAGTAGTCAGGTCAGCAGCAGTCGTCAGAGGGTCAGGAGCAGTGGTCAGGTCAGCAGCAGTCGTCGGAGGGTCAGTAGCAGTGATCAGGTCAGCAGCAGTCGTCAGAGGGTCAGGAGCAGTGGTCAGGTCAGCAGCAGTCGTCGGAGGGTCAGGAACAGTGGTCAGGTCAGCAAAAGTCGTCGGAGGGTCAGGAACAGTGGTCAGGTCAGAAGCAGTGTTCGGAGGGTCAGGAGCAGTGGTTACGTCAATAACAGTCGTCGGAGTGTCAGGAGCAGTGATCAGTTCAGCAGCAGTCGTCGGAGGGTCAGGAGCAGTAGCAGTCGTCGGAGGGTCAGGAGCAGTGGTCAGGTCAGTAGCAGTCGTCGGAGGGTCAGTAGCAGTCGTTGGAGGGTCAGTAGCAGTCGTTGGAGGGTCAGTTGCAGTTGTTGGAGGGTCAGTAGCAGACGTCGGAGGGTCAGGAGCTGTAGTCATGTCAGTAGCAGTCGTCTGAGGGTCCGGATCAGTAGTCAGGTCAGCAGCAGTTATCGGAGGGTCCAGAGCTGTCATCGGGGGCCATGAGCAGTGGTTGTTACAACCCTTGAGACTTAGTACGGTTCTTTTCCCGCAGTGATCAAAGTATATTATATCGGCCTTGCCAACAGGTGTCTAGGGGTGAAAGGAAACACTGCATAAATTGGAAAAACAATGTAACTACGCTACGAGTGACAAACATAACAATTAAATGGTACAGGTAATAGCCAGAAATATTTTTTAGCATGCAATAATATAAATAAAAAATCCTTATTGAGCAATGACCATAATCACCAACCCATGAAGTATTTAATGGAATAAATGCACAATCATCTAACCAGAGTATTTAGAGTAACCGTGTATTTAGCTAAAATATCAATAACCACTGACTTAACTTAAAAACATGTCTCCTCCCGATCAACGCTGCCACGCCTCTGACCAAATCCTGGCTTGCCAGGGCGGCGTCCTACCACACATATCAGCTAAGCATCCACACTAACTATTGTGGAACTTTTTCTAACAAAATGTAGTACTTAATCAAATCAACTCATAAATCTTAAGAGTATATAATATTGTAACATTACTCAATATAATTTACTGGCAAACAATAATAAGACTTTATCAAGGCTGAACTATAAACACTCGCTTGACATCAAGTTCCCACGCTGGCCACATCCACTTATGGTCCTCCCCCCACACGGAGGATCACATGTATGAAGTTAAGGATCCTAGACAATGTGTATGATGCTATGGGTCCAACACAACCTGCATGTTGTTATGGTTCATAGACAACGTGTATGATGTTATGGGTCCTAGACAACGTGTATGATGTTATGGGTCCTAGACAACGTGTATGATGTTATGGGTCCTAGACAACGTGTATGATGTTATGGGTCCTAGACAACGTGTATGATGTTATGGGTCCTAGACAACGTGTATGATGTTATGCTTCCTAGATAACCTGCATGATGTTATGGTTCCTAGACAATGTGTATGATTTTATAGATCCTAGACAACGTGTATGATGTTATGGGTCCTAGACAATGTGTATGATGTTATGGTTCCTGGTCAACATGCATGACGTTATGGGTCCTAGACAACGTGTATGATATTATGCTTCCTAGAAAGCGTGAATGATGTTTTGGTTCATAGACAACGGGCATGATGTTATTGTTCCTAGACATCGTGTATGATGTTATGGGTCCTAGAAAACGTGTATGATGTTATGGGTCCAAGACAACGTGTACGATGTCATGGGTCCTAGAAACGTGCTTGATGTTATGGTTCCTAGAGAACGTGCTTGATGTTATGGTTCCTAGACAACGTGTATGATGCTATGGGTCCAAGACAATGTGTACGATGTTATGGTTTCTAGACAATGTGTATGACCTTATTGGTCTTAGACAACGTGTATGTTGTTATGGATCCTAGACAACGCGTATGATGTTATGGGTCCATGACAACGTGTATGATGTTATGGTTCCTAGAGAATGTATGATATTTTGATTCCTAGACCCTTGCTATCCTCTTCTTATTCTTATCTCCTTCTCATTCGGTGGTTATATAGGAGCTGCCTCGTATGGGCCAATAGGCCTTCTGCAGCTCTTATTACTATTACTATCCCCTCTACTACACCTTACTTTGCTCCTCAGCTCTCTCTTGCCTATTTATTGCCTGTCTCTACTTCCTCATCACAATCGACTTGAGAAGGGTCCAGGACGAACTGAAACGTCGTCGTCCCTTCACCTTCTAGTGTGTGGTCTGGTCAACATACTTTAGCCACGTTATTGTGACTCATCGCCTGCATATGGATACCACACGAAAGCGTCTTACCCTGTTTAATTTCTTCGAGGCTCTACCTTCCTTTAAACTGCCTTTTCGCGCCTTTGAATCTTCCCTTCTTGCCGCCAAGCGTCGAAAGAACCAGCTCAGGTTTCTTAAAGACTGTCTTGCTGAGCAAGTTCTCCCTCTTTCTTTATCTCACTTTCTCCAGTTCAATACTTCGGGATCTCCTTTTCCTGAACATGCCCGCCTTCTTCTTCAAGAACTTATTCACGCCACCTCCTTGCAAGTTGCCGAGGCTTTTCTAGCTGTTCATCAACATCAACGCTTTCTGTCCTCTTCTCTTCCCAGTGATCTATGCAATATCCTATTTCCAATTGCATTTGACACTGCTCACGTCTCCTCTTCCCACCACTCCTGCACACTACACAACAAACTTCAACGCCTGATCTCCAACAGTCCTTGGGCCAAATACTCTCTCTCTGACTGTGTTACCAACCTTTCATCCTACTCTCTTTCTAGGCACCAGCAAGAACTTCTTGGCCTTGGTTTGTCTTTTGCTACTTCCCCTGGCCCACGCTGTGGCATTGATCTCATTAGTTCCTTTGACAGGTTTGTCAATTCTAACTCTAGTACTCTTTCGGACCTGTCTGCCTTTAGAGGGGCCCTTATCCCCGTTCTTGACAGCTTGTTTTCTAAAAATCACCACCTTCCTCGTCGCTTCCAGCTTGCTCTTGCCTCCCTGAAATCTAACAACTCTATTCTTATCCTTCCTTCCGACAAAGGCAATTCGGTGGTTGTCCTTGACCGTGAGGACTACCTCCGAAAAGCAGATGTCTTGCTCTCTGACTCTCGCACTTATGCTCCTCTGACTTCTAACCCTTTGGATCGCCTCAAAACTTCCTTTAACCGCAAACTAACACAGCTCTCTAGTCTTTGTCCTCTTGACTTTGATCTCATTAAACGTTTCCGTGTCATCTGCCCTTCTCTTCATTATTTCAATGGTCTTCCTAAGACTCATAAACCTGGTGTTCCTCTTCGTCCTATCATTTCTTCACGGGGCTCTGTCAGCTATCCTCTTGCCTCCTGGCTCGCTAAAACCCTGACGCCTTACCTTGGCACTTTTTCCCCTGCCCACCTTCGTCACTCTCAGAACTTCATAGAAAGACTGCGCCTGCAACCCTCTTGTAAGATGCTTAGTCTTGATGTCGACTCTCTGTTTACTAATGTTCCGCTCGATGACGTTCTTTCTTTCCTTAGACAGAAGGCGTCAGAGGGCCTTCTTCCTCTCCCTCTTCCCACTGACGTTTTCTTCGATCTCATTAGACTCTGTGTTGACTCTAACTCTTTATCTTTCAACGGTAAATATTACACTCAAACTTTCGTTGTCGCTATGGGTTCCCCTCTCTCCCCTGTTCTTTCTAATCTCTACATGGAATACTTCGAAACTGTTCTTCTTCCTTCTATTGATACTCGTCTCTCTCTTTGGCTTCGCTATGTTGATGACATTTTTGCTTTATGGCCTCATGACCTTAATCTTTTCCAGCCTTTCCTCGCCTCTCTTAACAACCTGGCTCCTTCTATCCATTTCAAAGTTGAGTGGGAATTTAATTCCCTCCTTCCTTTTCTTGACGTTCATGTTCACAGCTCTGTGTCTGGGTTCTCTTTTTCTGTCTACCGTAAACCCATGCATAGTGGCATGTACATTCACTTCTTTTCCTACCATCCTCCTTCTGTTAAGAAAAGTGTCCTCGTCTCTCTCTTCCTCCGCGTTCTACGCATCAGCGACCCTCAGTTTCTTGATTCTGAAATTGTCTTTATCTGCAAATCATTCTCTCGCCTTGGTTACCCTTTGCATTTCATCAACTGTGCCTACTCTCAAGCTAAACGAAATTGCTTTCATCCTAAACCTGCTTCCAGCACTAGTAGCACTGTACTATGCCTTCCCTTCATATCTGAACTCAAAACTTTTACCAATACCTTTCGTCCTCTTGACATTAAACTCGCCTTTCGACAAACTAACACACTTCGTAGCAATCTAGTTCACACTGCTCCTCCTGCTTGTAATGCTGCTGGTGTCTACTCTATTTCCTGTTCGTCTTGTCCTCTCCAATACTTTGGCGAAAATGGCCGTACACTGAATGACAGACTTAAAGAACACAAGAGAAGTGTTAAGTCTGCAGACACTAACAATGCTCTCTTCTGTCATGTGAGGGATTCTAATCATCCCATTGATTGGTCTTCCTCCAAAATAATCTTTCCTGCCTCTACTCTACACAGACACCGTCTTGTGGAATCGGCTCTAATACACAATGTACCCAACATGAACTTGAGTCCTGGTTTTGTTGCTGTGGACTCTTCCCTTTCACAGTATATACTCAAATGCTCTAATCTTTCTAACAAACGTGACCTAACATAAGCCTACCCCTTCTATTTTCTTTCTTTCTCTTTCCTTTTTTTTCTCTCTTCTCCTACGCCCCTTGCTATCCTCTTCTTATTCATATCTGCTTCTCCTTCGGTGGTTATAATAGGAGCTGCCTCGTATGGGCCAATAGGCCTTCTGCAGCTCTTATTATTATTATTACTATCCCCTCTACTACACCTTACTTTGCTCCTCAGCTCTCTCTTGCCTATTTATTGCCTGCCTCAACTCCCTCATCACAATCGACTTGAGAATGGTCCAGGACGGATCGAAACGTCGTCGTCCCTTCACCTTCTAGTGTGTGGTCTGGTCAACATACTTTAGCCACGTTATTGTGACTCATCGCCTGCAACGTGAATGATGTTATAGGTTCTAGACAACGTGTATGATGGTATGGGTCCCAGTAACGTGAATTACGTTATGGGTTCAAGACAACGTGTATGATGTCATGGTTCCAAGACAACTTGTATGATGTTATAATTCTTAGACAACGTGTATGGTTTCTAGACAACGTGTATAAAGTAATAAGTCTAGACAACGTGTATGACGTTATAGGTCCAGGACAATGTGTATGACGCAATGGATCCCTAGACAATGTGTATGATGTTATGGTTCTAAGACAACGTAGATGATGTTATGGGTCCTAGTCAACGTGTATGATGTTAAGGTACCTAGACAACGTGTATGATATTATGGTGCCTAGACAACGTGTATGATGTTATTGCTCCTAGACATCGTATATGATGTTATTGGTGCAAGACAACGTGTATGATGTTATTGGTACAAGACAATGTGTATGATGTTATTGGTACAAGACAACGTGTATGATGTTATGGTACAAGACAAGTGTATGATGTTATTGGTGCAAGACAACGTGTATGATGTTATTGGTACAAGACAATGTGTATGATGTTATTGGTACAAGACAACGTGTATGATGTTATGGATCCTGAGAAGGTGTATGATGGTATGGATCCTAGACAACGTATATGAGGGTATGGGTCCTAGACAACGTGTAATTTGTTATGGATCCTAGAAAACGTGTATAATGTATAGGTCCTAGACAACGTGTATGATGTTATGGGTCCTAGACAACGTTTATGGTATTATGGTTTCTAGACAACGTGTATGATGTTATGATTCGAAGACAATGAGTATGATGTTATGGGTCCAAGACAACTGTATGATTTGTGGTTCTAGGACAACGTGTATGGTTTAGGGTTCTAGGCAACGTGTATGATGTTATGGTTCCAAGACAACTTGTTTGATGTTATGGTTCCTTGACAACGTGTAAGATGTTATGGTTCCTAGACAACTTGTTAATGTTATGGTTCCTTGACAACGTGTATGATGTTATGGTTCCTAGACAACGTGTATGATGTTATGGTTCCTTGACAACGTGTATGATGTTATGGTTCCTAGACAACTTGTTTGATGTTATGGTTCCTAGACAACGTGCGTTGATGTTATGGGTCGTAGACAACGTGTATGATGTTATTGGTTAAAGAAACATCTATGATGTTATGGGTCCTAGACAACGTGCATGATCTTAGGTTCCAAGACAATTGTATGATGTATTGGTTCCAAGAAAACGTATACATGTTTTTGTTCCTAAACAACGTGCATGATGTTATAGTTCCTAGAAACCGTAAGTGTGTTATGGTTTCCTATACAACGTGTATGATATTAGTCATCGGAGTCACGTGTATGATGTCAAGGATAATGACAGTTTATGATTTTTTGGATCTTAAACACTTGATGATATTATGGTCCTAGTCAACGTGTAAGTTGTTATGGATGGTAGACAACGTGTATGATGTTATGGTCCACGAAAACGTGTTTGATGTTATGAGTCATTG
>WNGS01096594.1:0-18810 GCA_020271785.1 Procambarus virginalis
CCATTAAAAACAAAGGGAAGATAGACCATATCAACACTTTCGACAGCCTTCTCCATGGGAAGAATCGAATATAAAAATAATCATTGAAAGATTACCAGTTAAAAAATCAGCATGTGACCCGCAGAGGCTCAAGGAAGTAATAGAACAACAAATGGAAACTATCTCTAGACCCACAACGACTCACATCTTCACAGACGGATCAGTCGATCAAGACAAAGGTTCTGCTGGGGCAGCAGTTTACACTACCAACCATGAGGCTTACTGGAGCATGAATAGTGGGTCAACATTGCTCAACATTGCAAACAGAATTATATGCCCTGAAGGAGGCAAATAATATGCAATTGAGAATAATTTACATGATGTCATCATTCATACCGACTCTAAATCTTCGCTTCAGGCATTGTTATCCAGTCAGCACAGAGATAATATACAACTCCTCACAGAAATTCAACATATGGGAAAAGAAGCCCATAATCGAGGGTTGTCACTCACCCTAAATTGGATACCAAGTCACATTGGCATAGATGGTAATGAAAAGGCAGACTCACTAGCAAAAACTGCCACTGCTCTACCTGTTGTACAGGTTCAAATACCTCCAAGTTTCTCACAGATAAAGTAGCAAATCAAGAAGAAAATATTCTCAACTATCAATGGTCGTCACAGAGCCAAAGTAGCGGAAGGAAGATCCACTGCGATATGGTACGAACAAGCCACTGGTTACTCCTCTTTCAAGCCTGGCAAAAAGATATCCAGAGACATTGCAGTAGCCATACACAGACTCAGGCTTGGTTACAAGTGCTGCTGGGAGGTAATGAACCCAATAGTTAAAGAGTGTCACATCTGTGAAACTGAAGCAGAGGCGCCACTGTTGCACTACTTACTGGAATGTGAAGCTACTGAACCCCTGCGCATCAAACTCAACATTAATCCAACGACAGCAGCTGCATTAGATGCACATTCCACCGCGACTACAATGATTAGAAAAGCCGTTGAGGAATGGGACTCATTAGTGAGCATTCTGCATCTACATCCACCACCAAGATAAAGTTAATAAAACAGGATTAAAACCAGTGCACTAAAACAGAAGCGATAAATAAACAGGAAAAAAGAGAAATCCCCTCCTCCATTTTAAACTTAGACCCAAATATCACAGGAAAAAGGTTATCATGTATAACCACACTCAAATACGAGCTCACCATACCTCGTGCTACACGGACACTTCGTCCTGAGTAGCTAAATCTTTAACAACAACAACATACTTCCTCATCACAATCGACTTGAGAATGGTCCAGGACGGACCGAAACGTCGTCGTCCGTTCACCTTCTAGTGTGTGGTCTGGTCAACATACTTTAGCCACGTTATTGTGACTCATCGCCTGCATTAGCGATATGAATGTGAATGCATTAGCAAAGCTTAAATTGCATTCACTGGAAAGGCGAAGAGTATGGGGTGACGTTTACAAGTGGATGAATGGACATAACAAAGGGGATATTAATAGGGTATTAAAAGTATCAACACAGGACAGAACACGAAACAACGGGTATAAATGGGATAAATTTAGATTTACGAAAGACTTGGGTAAATACTGGTTCAGTAACAGGGTTGTTGATTTGTGGAACCAATTACCTCATCTCCACCGCGTAACGTAGTGGAGATGTTTCTGAGTAACGAATCTTAAACAACAACATATGAATGGCCCATACTAGATTTACGAAAGACTTGGGTAAATACTGGTTCAGTAACAGGGTTGTTGATTTGTGGAACCAATTACCTCATCTCCACCGCGTAATGTGGTGGAGATGTTTCTGAGTAGCGAATCTTAAACAACAACATATGAATGGCCCATACTTCCTATTGCTGCTTGCTGCTTCCATATTGTCGTGGTCTTGAAGTGGGTAGAATATAGTTGTTCATTAATTGACTGTTGATTGCTGGTGGACTGCAATCACCAGATTGCTGGTGGTTGTAACACCAGCAATCTGGTGTTGCAGAGGAATATTGGCAGAGGAAATGGTCTGGGGTACAGGATGAACAATGGATGGTTTAGGTTGTCAGAATTCAATAGGTAAGAGCATGTCAGGATCACATTCAGACCCCCCCTCCCCCAACAGATTTTTGGCAATGCACGCCATCTGTTCAGCTAGATAGTATCAAAACAAACGTTCAGAACAATTGTTTTTTCGTATAGTACATATTACTATACGAAAAATCGTTTTTTCGTATAGTACATATTATGTGGTCTGTCTGTGCATATTATGTGGGGTCTGAATGTGATCCTGACATGCTCTTACCTATTGAATTCTGACAACCCAAACCATCCATTGTTCATCCTGTACCCCAAACCATTTCCTCTGCCATGGATGAATATGGATGCAACACCAGCATCCATATTGGCTGGTGTTGCATCCAGCAACACAACAATATGGATATCACCTAACAATATGCTGCAATCACCAGCAATCTGGTGATTGCAGTCCACCAGCAATCAACAGCCAATTAATGCACAATTATATTCTACCCACTTCAAGACCCCAAACCAATATGGAAGCAGCAAGAGGAAGTATGGGCCATTCATATGTTGTTGTTTAAGATTCGCTACTCAGAAACACATCACAAGGAGCAGTGAGGTCACAATGCGACCCAAACATGTCAAAGATTCGCTACTCAGAATCAGTTCCAGTAGCACGGGCTATGGTGAGCCCGTAAGTGGAGCCATTATCTGTACCAGTAGCTGATACTAGAGATCTGGCGATTTTCAGCCTGGAGGTCTGGCTATACCAGCTATGGAGCTGGTGGGATTAGTGTCGACCTCTAGGTTTTCCTGCGACTTTGGCTGAGTAGTGCTGTCGTTGGAGTTTGGTGGCCTCCATGAGGAAGTCTTGAACCGTGTATGTGTCGTATTTGTGATGCGGCGCTGGAGCTCCTACTATGATTTCCTCGTCTGAGGAGTCCGTAACCTCCGTAGTGGGTGTTTTTGTCTTTCGCCTCGCAGCCTTAGGTGTAGGCTTGATTGGTGGTTGTAGCTATTTCAGGACCACCAGCTACAAATAGCTGTTTGTAGACAGCACGTCTGCAAGCGCGGCTGCTGAGACTGTGATGGTAGGCTGGACAGTGTTTGGGGCTGGAGAAGGAATTACCTCTGTTTGTGTCGCCCGGTCATGGGCGGTTCTGGAGTCGGTGTTGAAGTTGACCGCACGGTTGTCCTGGTGGTAGTCTCCGGAGTGGTAGAGGCAGTGAGATTTACGCTAGTGGCTATGATGGGGTGGCTATTTCCGATGGTTCCTTTCATATAAAAGGGGTGACGCCGAGGAAAATAAGACTCGCGTCCCTACCATTGTCTATGTATAATGCGTTCAGTTCACTAACAAAGCAGGCTTGTAGGACCTGACTGGTTGTCAGGTCCTTTCCGCTAGTTTAAGAAGACCAAGGATAATGCCTGCACGTGATGCAGGGGGCTGTGAAGGAGCCTGTGGGACGTTGGACGACACAGCCTTCCCCAATGAGAAGGCTGTGTCGCCTCCTTGGAGGAGCCACATGTTGGTAAGACCACCAGTGTGGTAAGACCGGAAAGTTTTGTGGTCGATTAGTGAGAGCTAAGGTGGTGGGTTGAACGCTTGGGGCTCTGGCCTTGATGCTTTCCTGTCTGCGGGGGCAGCGGTAGGAAATTGCGGGGTGATTGCAATCACAGAGCAAGCAGTGATGGACTGTTGCCTTGCATATGGAGTAGTGATGGTCCAGTGCGCACAGGCTGCACCTCTGGACAGTAGCACGACACTTGTAGGTCGGGTGGGAGAGCTCGTAGCACTTAAAGCACTGCTGGATCTCATGGTATCGTTCCTTTTTTATTTGGTGGGGTGGTATTTTTAGGCCGAAGCAGTAGAATCCTTGTGTGGCCGCAGCTATGGTGGTGAACGTAATCGTCATTGATGTTTTGTCGGCGTTGCAGAACTCTAGGTTGAATACCGACAGGTTTGGATTTTCGTCCTCGATATTGACCATGATATGATGTTGAGGTCGCTCAGCAATCCACTGGCTGATCCTGCTGGTAAAAACAGTTCTTCCGGCCAGGAACTGACGTGGGAAGTGAGGATGTAGGTGGTGCTCTTTGCGAAGATTGGCATCGTTAGTGAGGAGTTTTTCTAGCTCCTCTTCACATGAAAAGAAGAGCACGATATCTTCACCTTTCTGACTAATGTCAGCGGGTTCGAGGCCAGTAACGTCCTTCAGAACTTTTAAAGTATTGCTTCTCCCGATAGCATGACCGTCAAGTGGAGTCGCTCTGAACTTAAGATGCAATGGGTTGCATTGTGACCACACTGATTCTTGTGATGAGTTGGCGGGAGATGTCTCCCCCGTCGAATCATGACACCATTCATATGTTCACTTATCCAATTTATACCCATTGTTTGGTGTTTGTCACCTCACTTTTGTACCATATCACCTCATCCAATTGAGTATAAGTACGAAGAATTTGTGTGTAAATTAGGTTTTCGAAAATGTAATACCAATTACGAAACCGTTCAGGCGTCAGTCAATTAAAGAATGAATTTCGGAGAATTGAAGTGAAGAAAAACATAAGACATATTGAGAAGATTCGTGTTAGAATTATTAATCTTAGCTTTTCGGTCATATTCAACAACATATGTTAACTATCTATCTATATATTCGTCTATCCATCATTGTGCCTAAACATCCAGCAATCAATGCATACATACACCTATCAATTCAGTTATCTGTCTATTCATGTTTCCAGCCATCTGTCCATCCATTAATCTTCTGTCAGTCTCTGTCTCTAGATATCTTTGTCTCTGCTTCTCTGTATCTGTCTATCTCTTCATCAGAGAGAGCTCTGATAAGAAATATAATTATCTGTATGTTAGGTATCAACAGTGAGAGGATGTTACGACCCTGGGTCCAACTGACTATGGCAGATGGACCAGGATTGAATGGCATTTGTTACGTGCAACCTGTCTTCTTAAAAATAACGTCGATTCTAGCCGTTTGCCCGTATGACCGAATTTGGACGTAATTTGAAAATGAACAAAATTTTTTTATTATTTTTTCAACAACAGTATGTTAAGGCTCCTCTGATAGGATAGGTGGGAAGGAAATTCTCATAAAGTTTCAAAACGTTATGAAAAACGTGAATTGAAAGTCATCTATTCTAACCTTACAGAGTCGGCCGGACGACTCTGTTCGACTTTGAACGAAGATTGAACGACTTTGTTCGTTTTAAAATAAATGGATTTAAACTATTTCACACAGATAGATATATTAGACGAGGAGGGGGGGAATAGCCATATATGTTAGGGACAATTTGAAATGTAGTCTCAAAGAGGGAATCAAAACTGAGCCACACACAAAAACTATTTGGATAGAATTAAACGAAAAAGCAAATAATATTATAATAGGAGTTATATATAGGCCACCAAATTTAGACAGAATGGAAGCAAAGCATCTATGGGATGAAATATCTAGAGCATCTAGATCTAACAGTATTTATGTCATGCTTGACTTTAATTTTAGTGGAGTAAACTGGGTGAACAAAACAGGGAATAATGACGCAGAAGATTTTCTAGAATTAATTGACGATTGCTTTCTTACGCAACATATTAAGGAACCAACATATTAAGGAACATACTAGGGAACAGTGATCATAAAGAAATCAGATTTAGCATAGAAAGGAATACATCTGTAGGAGAAAAATCTGTTAAAGTGCCTGATTTTCGAAAAACTGATTTCAATAGCCTAAGAAATTTTTTGGGTCAAATAGATTGGAATGTCTTGGGGATGGGGTGTGGGCTAGACGTAAACCCAGCGACAGGTAACGGAAAAGAGGATTTCGATGTGGATTCAAAATATAACCTATTTAAAAATATTCTAAGCAAAGCCCAGGAATGTAGTATACCATATAAATTGAATAGATCGAATACTAATGATCCTAAGTGGATAACAAAGGATCTAAAGAACCTTATAGGTAAAAAGAGAGCGTGGTACAAAACGATTAAGAATGGGGAAGTTAGTTTAGAGCAGGAATTCGTACAACTGGTTAGAAATGTTAAAAAAGAGATAAGGAAAGCAAAAGAAACTACGAAGCTCGCATAGCAGGGCAAGCGAAGACAAATCCTAAAGGATTTCTTCAGTTATATCGAACTAAGACTAGGGAAAGGATAGGTCCATTAAAAACTAAGACAGGTCAAATAACGGATAATGACGAGGAGATGAGTAGTATTTTTAATAAATATTTTGTATCTGTATTAACTAAAGAGGAACTTAACAATATGCCTTCAGCCGAACAAGTCTATGTGGGTGGGACGAGGACAGGTTGACTAGTTTAGCAGTTACCAGGGATGATGTAATTAAACAAATAGTAACACTAAAACCAAACAAATCCCCAGGGCCGGATGAAGTGTTTGCCAGGGTGCTTAAAGAATGCAAAGAGGAGCTTTCCGAGCCACTGTCTACCATATTTAATCAGTTGATTTAATCAATCAATAGAGTTAGGTAGAGTGCCAGAGTTATGGAAAGTTGCTAATGTGATACCAGTTTTTAAGAAAGGAGATAGATCACTTGCGTCTAACTATCGACAAATTAGCCTAACGTCTATTGTGGGAAAGTTACTCGAATCTATAATGGCAAATAAAATTCGTCTTCATCTTGAAAAGCATAAATTAATAATTGAGTCGCAACATGGTTTTATAAATGGCCGTTCATTTTTTAAGAAAAAAAATTATTTTTTTATTCTAGCATAGTTGAGGCAGTTGATAGTGGTAAGGATTGTGATGTTGTGTACATTGACTTTAGCAAAGCTTTTGATACAGTACCACATGAAAGACTGATTAAAAAGATAGAGGCTCATGGTATTGGGGGGTGCTATATTAAGCTGGATTAGGGCATGGTTATACCAAAGGAAACAGAGTTAGTATAAATGGAGTCAAGTCAGAGTGGGAAAATGTTGTAAGTGGAGTGCCTCAAGGCTCTGTCCTGGGACCTCTGTTGTTTATAATATATATAAATGATTTAGATTCAGGTTTGAGCAGCAACATTTGTAAATTGCAAAGAAACGGAGAAGACCAATATTAACAAGACCTCGTCGTGGAGAGTCGTTGGGGACAGGGGTCTTAAGAAGACCTTGACAAGGCCGCCTACAGACGCCCTAAAGACAGCAAATTCATTTGCCGTGTTGGAGGACGAGTGCTGTGGTGAGCCAGCAGTTCACTCCGAAAAGAAATCAGCAAGGAGCGGCGAAGCGCGGGCCCCTCAGGGTGCTCAGAAAGTTAAGGAGGTACCGAAGCGAATTTTGGTTGTGGGCGATTCCCAGGTGAGGTATTTAGACAGAACGTTTTGTGCCAGAGATAGGGGGAACAGATTAAGAGTTTGCTATCCGGGAGCTGGAATTGGTGATATTGTTGGAAACATGAATGATATTATGACGGGAAATGGGAACAAACCCATAATTTGTATTAGTGCAGGGGGTAATGATATTGGACGAGTTAGGAGTGAGGAACTAATACAGAGATTCAGGACAGCCATTGAATTAGTTAGGAGCAAGGGAGGAATCCCGATCATATGTGGCATTCTCCAAGAAAGGGAGTGGGAAATGAATGGATGTCGAGGGCACTTGGTGTCAATTGCCGGCTGGAAAGATATTGCAAATCAAATGCAATATCTTTCATAGACAACTGGGAACACTTCTATGGAAGAAATGAAATGTATGCTCGTGATGGGGTGCATCTATCAAGGGCTGGGGTTGCTGTTGTTGCGAACTCGTTGGAACCAGTGGTTAGAGGTGTTTGTTTAGGTTTAAACTGTTAGTAGATAGTGGTATGGGAATTAATTTGGAGGAAAGAGGTAATAAAAGTAGGTGTTTGTGGGAGAAAGGAATTGGCAAAATGATCAGGGAAAAGAAGGGCCTCAAAATAACAATTCACTTAGGGTATATTACACTAACAGTAGAAGTCTAAGAAATAAAATTAACGAATTAAATGCTCTTGTCTGCACAGAAAAAATAGATATTATTGCACTTACGGAAACGTGGATGAATGTAGAAAATAGAGAACTATTAGCTGAATATCAAATAAATGGATTTAAACTATTTCACACAGATCGATATATTAGACGAGGAGGGGGAGTAGCCATATATGTTAGGGACAATTTGAAATGTAGTCTCAAAGAGGGAATCAAAACTGAGCCACACACAGAAACTATTTGGATAGAATTAAACGAAAAAGCAAATAATATTATAATAGGAGTTATATATAGGCCACCAAATTTAGACAGAATGGAAGCAAAGCATCTATGGGATGAAATATCTAGAGCATCTAGATCTAACAGTATTTATGTCATGGGTGACTTTAATTTTAGTGGAATAAACTGGTTGAACAAAACAGGGAATAGTGAAGCAGAAGATTTTCTAGAATTAATTGACGATTGCTTTCTTACGCAACACATTAAGGAACCAACGCGGGAAATAATATTTTAGATTTAGTGTTAACTAACAGGGAAACACAAATTAAGGACATGAAATAGGGAGTGAGCTAGGGAACAGTGATCACAAAGAAATCAGATTTAGCATAGAATGGAATAGACCTGTAGGAGAAAATTCTGTTAAAGTGCCAGATTTTCGAAAAGCTGATTTTAACAGCCTAAGAAATTTTCTGGGTCAAATAGATTGGAAAGTCTTGGGTATAGGGTGTGGGCCGGTCTTGGAGCGAGACATGAACCCAGCGATAGGTGACGTAAAAGGGGATTTCGATGTGGATTCAATATATAACTTATTTAAGAATATTCTAAACAAAGCACAGGAACGTAGTATACCATACAAATTGAACAGATCGAATACTAATGACCCAAAGTGGATAACAAAGAATTTGAAGAACCTTATAGGTAAAAAGAGAGCCTGGTACAAAAGGATTAAAAATGGGGAGGTTACTTTAGAACAGGAATTCGTACAACTGGTTAGAAATGTTAAAAAAGAGATAAGGAAAGCAAAAAGAAACTATGAAGTTCGCATAGCAGGGCAAGCAAAGACAAATCCTAAAGGGTTTTTTCAGTTATATCGAACTAAGACTAGGGAAAGGATAGGTCCATTAAAAACTGAGACAGGTCAAATAACGGATAATGACGAGGAGATGAGTAGTATTTTTAACAAATATTTTATATCTGTATTTACTAAAGAAGAACTTAACAATATGCCTTCAGCCGAACAAGTCTATGTGGGTGGGGATGAGGACAGGTTGACTAGTTTAGCAGTTACCAGGGAGGATGTAATTAAACAATTAGTAAAACTAAAACCAAACAAATCCCCAGGGCCGGATGAAGTGTTTGCCAGGGTGCTTAAAGAATGCAAAGAGGAGCTTTCCGAGCCACTGTCAACCATATTTAATAAATCAATAGAGTTAGGCAGAGTGCCAGAGTCATGGAAGGTAGCTAATGTGGTACCAATTTTTAAGAAAGGAGATAGATCACTTCCGTCAAACTATCGGCCAATTAGCCTAACGTCTATTGTGGGAAAGTTACTTGAATCGATAATTGCAAATGCAATTCGTCTTCATCTTGAAAAACATAAATTAATAAATGAGTCGCAACATGGTTTTACAAATGGCCGTTCATGTTTAACAAATTTGCTATCTTTTTATTCCAGCATAGTTGAGGCAGTTGATAGTGGTAAGGATTGTGATGTTGTGTACCTTGACTTTAGCAAAGCTTTTGATACAGTGCCACATGAAAGACTGATTAAAAAAATAGAGGCTCATGGTATTGGGGGTGCTATATTAAGTTGGATTAGGGCATGGCTATTCCAAAGGAAACAGAGAGTTAGTATAAATGGGGTTAAGTCAGAGTGGGATAATGTTGTTAGTGGAGTGCCTCAAGGCTCTGTCCTGGGACCTCTGTTGTTTATAATATATATAAATGATTTAGATTCAGGTTTGAGTAGCAACATTTGCAAATTTGCAGATGATACAAAAATCGGTAGGGAAATTAACACGAAAGAAGACTCGGTATCACTTCAAGTTGATCTAAATAGGGTTTTAAAATGGTCAAAAGACTGGCAGATGCAGTTTAATGCTAATAAATGTAAAGTTTTGAGGCTAGGTAATGATGATAGAGTTACAAGATACGAGCTAGATGGTGTTGAGATTGCGAAGTCGGATTGCGAAAGGGATCTAGGAGTTATGATTAGTAAGAATTTAAAACAAAAGGATCAATGCATGAATGTTCGTAATAAGGCAAATAGGACACTGGGATTTATTAATCGAAGCGTTAGTAACAAGACACCTGGTGTGGTTCTTCAGCTATATCTTGCTCTGGTTAGGCCCCATTTAGATTATGCAGTTCAGTTTTGGTCGCCGTACTATAGAATGGATATAAATTCACTTGAACGTGTCCAGCGTAGGATGACAAAGTTAATTCCCCAAATTAGAAATCTTTCATATGAAGAAAGATTAATAAAGCTTAAATTGCATTCACTGGAAAGGCGAAGAGTTAGGGGTGACATGATAGAAGTTTACAAGTGGATGAATGGACATAACAAAGGAGATATTAATAGGGTATTAAAAGTATCAACACAAGACAGAACACGAAACAATGGGTATAAATTGGATAAGTTTAGATTTAGGAAAGACTTGGGTAAATACTGGTTCGGTAACAGGGTTGTTGATTTGTGGAACCAATTACCGCGTAACGTGGTGGAGGTGGGATCCCTCGATTGTTTCAAGCGTGGGTTGGACACGTATATGAGTGGGATTGGGTGGTTATAAATAGGAGCTGCCTCGTATGGGCCAGTGGGCCTTCTGCAGTTACCTTTGTTCTTATGTTCTTATGTAAATTTGCCGATTATACGAAAATCGGTAGGGAATTTAATTCGGAGGAGGACTCACGATCTCTTCAAGTTGATCTAAATAGGGTTTTGAAATGGTCAAAGGATTGGCAGATGCAGTTTAATGCTGATAAATGTTAAGTTCTGAGGCTAGGTAATGAGTTACAAGATACGAGCTAGATGGTGTTGAGATTGCGAAAATGTCTGGGAGTTCTGATTAATAAGAATTTAAACAAAAGGATCAATGCATGAATGTTCGTAATAAGGCAAATAGGACACTGGGGTTTATTAATTGAAGCGTTAGTAACAAGACACCTGGTGTGGTTCTTCAGCTATATCTAGCTGTGGTTAGGCCCCATTTAGATTATGCAGTTCAGTTTTGGTCGCCGTACTATAGAATGGTTATAAATTCACTTGAACGTGTCCAGCGTAGGATGACTTAGTTAATTCCCCAAGTTAGTAATCTTTCATATGAAGAAAGATTAACAAAGCTTAAGTTCCATTCACTGGAATGGCGAAGAGTTAGGGGTGACATGATCTTCACTTATGTATGTATTTTAGGTGTGATTGGCCCCTGAATGTGATGGATTATGCGTTGGATTAGTGATATTAAAATTTTAGTTTTTTTAGATTAGTTTGGTTAAAGAATGAATGTTAATTGTGTGGTAAGTTTATACACAGGATTGCTCCTCAAATTGCAAATGGCAGGCGAATACGTCCTTGCAAGATGTAAGAGCATTTTAATGCTCCTACATCTATAGGTTTCCACTGAACCCGAACCAATGGTCTCACACAATCCCCCCCCCTATGCACTGTCGCTCAGTCATCAGGGTACTCCTTTATCAATACACAGAGAGTGTGTGCCTGGGAACACCCAGCACATAGGTTCGAACCCTCGTCACGGCTCCTACAGATTTTATCACTGATACATCATGAGAGTGTGATTACTCTCTGTTTATTAAAGGAAGAGCGTCAGAGGTAGAACATTCCAAGATGACTGAGCCAGAGTGCATGGGGTGGATTGTCTGACACCTGGATCGTCTTCAATGGAAGGCTCAGGAGTCCTAGAGGGTGCAGTAGTACCCGAGGTTGCAATTGTTTTGACCATGTCGTGGCCTAGTCGTCTGGAACGTGTGCCTGGTAGCTCACAGCACATTGGTTAGACTCCTCACGATGGCTACCATGGTTGCTCTTTTTATTAATCCGCCTATCGTCTATCCATTCATCCCATTAACTACTGTTTGTCTTATTCTCTTCCTCTATTTTTATCTCTGCCTTTCTCTGTCTGTCTCTAGCTGTGTTTCTGTTTCTGAGTTTCTGTGTGTCTCTGTCTCTATGTTTTCTGTCTCTCTCTCTCTCTCTGTCTTACAATAGTCTTATGTGTGGGTAGTCGGCAGTGAGAGCAGCTCAGTGGTGTGAAGAATTAAAAAACATTAGTAACCCTAACTCTGGTATACAGCAGTTTCCTTGAGAAACTTTTGACGCTGTGGGAGAATTGTCTGTTAGATGTGAATACAGGTAAATTATTCACAGCAGGAATTTTATGTTAATTTTCCCAAATTAATGAATAATGTGGCAGATTACTATAAAACTATTTTTATATGAAAGGTTTGGACCCCCAACTTTGAACAGACCAACATTCTCTCATATGGTAAAATTATAAAATATAAATATTGCATTTTGACACATACAAATTGTGGTGTGTTGTATGACATCAGTGTTATATAATGTTGGGATGCATAAATGTGATCCTTACCATACTCATCTGCAGCGTTAATGTTTACTCTAGCGTCGAGGAGGACCTTCACAATGTTGTCGTGACCACGTACGGCTTCCCAGTGAAGGGCTGTCCATCCTGTCAACAGATACCACAATTGTTATTATGCATAAACCATCACGATTCTGTACTTTATGTAAATATTTAAATAATCTGTTCTAGACGAACATTTTTATATACTTGTAAAGTGTACAGACTCTAAATAGTATGCAAAATTATTTTCGACCCTATATTTAAGAGAGAAAGATCATGTTAAAATTTTTAGGAATAGATCAAAATTAAAATATCCGACATCTCAACAGTTCTTATATGATAATGCATTACTTGTGACGAGAGCGACAGTGGGCTCATGCCCGAAACGCTGAGTGTATTAGTGATTTGAAACATAATATATACTTGCCTTACCTACAGATCCAACATTCTTCTCGTATACCATTTTGTATGTATGTGATTTTCCACCAATACATATTTTATTATTATTATTATTATTTTATTATTATTATTATTATTATTATTATTATTATTATTATTATTATTATTATTATTATTATTATTATTATTATGTACATAAGAAGAGCATTACAGGGATTTTAATGATTAAATATTAATAATTAATACTTATTTATTATTTATTAATTTAATTATTAAATAATAATTTAATTATTATTATGTACATAAGAAAAGACTTTACTGGGGTGAACCAATAGCTCCAGTCTTGCAATCGTCAGTTAACCAATATAACCTTTATAAGCATCGTATGCCATACAAGTTTGTCAATAAAATGTTGGCAATACTTCCTCGAGGAAAGAGAAACATTGTTGCTATCACAATTCAACCAATATAACCATAAATGGCATGTAACTGATAATATTTGAGAATGGCTGATGGAGGCATGAGGAACATCGTTGTCATCATCAGTTAACAATGACCTTCACAGATACTCTGAACACCACCATTCGCTATCTTATCGAGCAAGCTTAAGGCATCAGCAACACCATGATATGCCCGATAAATATTATTATAATTGATGATATCCTGCTTCACTAGTTTTATCTAACCATACTGACCTGAGAAGAGAGTAACATTGTGTTATCATTGCCAGATAAAGATGATGATCAATGAGGATATCCTTCATTGAGGATATCCTTCACCAGATGTCATTCCATCCCCAGGTTAACCTACTTTCTGAGGTGTTCCTCATCCTACAGTAGCCAAAATCTAGGTGAGTATGACCTGTTACTGAAATCAATGTTAGAAAAAGCCCTCAACCTCTCTCTTGATGACCGACAGTGATAACAAGCCACTCTTCCCGTAAGACTTCGGGGCCTCGAAGTTCGAACAGCAACGGAAATCACCGTACCAGCCTTCCTTGTCCTCCTCCTCGGCATCCGACGACTTAGTGTAGGAAATTCTACCTGCCTACTTACATCAGCTGGCAGGTGTACACGATCCCAATTTAATAAGCTGTGCCACCGAGTAGGCCTCTCGTGCAGGACTATCACCTCAACCACCATCCTTAAAATCTCACAAGCAATCTAGTTGAGATGGCCCCATTGTAGACCAAGTTGCTGCAGAGTGACTGGGTGCTGCAACAACACAGCACGACAGTGCTCGCCTCACAGCAGTAGCAGCCCCACATGCAGGGGATTTCCTGTTAGAAACCCCAATGTCGTCAACTGGCACACATCTCGCACCACTCGTCCTCTGAATTGCTGTGGCCCTCCGCCTTGTTGCCCAAATCCACACCATATATAAGTGTTTTTGCAGAGAGGTGGTGGCCGACAGGTACTGTCACCATGGCATACACTGCCAAAACACAGGGGGATGGCACTCGAGGCACAGTGAAGTTAACGACGTCATCAGGAGGAGCCTTACCATAGCTTAATGCCCAGTTGAGAGAGAGCCCCGTTACCTAACGCCCTATAAATCTGATCCTCTTATTGGTCGCCCAGATGGTATCACAGTGAACCCCTGGAAGAATGGCAAGCAGTTGGTGTAGGACTACACGTGCGTATCAACCCAGGCTAATACCTACATTGACTTCAGTGGTGCAGTACCAGGCGGCGCACTCACAGGGAAGCAGCCAAATCCCATAAGTACAGAGAACTGGATCATCACTACAATTTTGCCCCATTGCTTCTGAGACACTAGGCGCCTGGGGTAAAAGTGCCACCAGTTTTTTTAAGGAACTGGGTTCTATGCTAATTGAAACAACATGAAACCCTAGAGCTGCCAGCTTCCTTTTACAGCTTCTCATTGTGGGGATACACAGGGAAAATGCACACTTCATTCGGGGATCCTGCCCGCCATCTGTGGAGCTGGAGGAACTCAAGAAGTTATGATAATCATCTTTGTACCCATTTTGTAAATAATTTTTTGTAACACAGCTTAAATAAAACAAACATATATGTGTATATACAAAATAATTGGAGTGGTAAGAGAAGAAAATATTAAAGTGTTCAGTAAGAACCCTCAAGGGCTTCTCTGGAAACTCTTTGTTTTGGTGGTGGTACTCTCACAACTTTATATATATATATATATATATATATATATATATATATATATATATATATATATATATATATATATATATATATATATGTCGTACCTAGTAGCCAGAACGCACTTCTCAGCCTACTATGCAAGGCCCAATTTGCCTAATAGGCCAAGTTTTCATGATATAATTGTTTTTCGACAACCTAACCTACCTAACCTAACCTAACCTAACTTTTTCGGATACCTAACCTAACCTAACCTATAAAGATAGGTTGGGTTAGGTTAGGTAGGGTTGGTTAGGTTCGGTCATATATCTAAGTTAATTTTAACTCCAATAAAAAGGAACTGACCTCATACATAATGAAATGGGTAGCTTTATCATTTCATAAGAAAAAATTAGAGAAAATATATTAATTCAGGAAAACTTGGCTTATTAGGCAAAACGGGCCTTGCATAGTAGGCTGAGAAGTGCGTTCTGGCTACTAGGTACGACATATATATATATATATATATATATATATATATATATATATATATATATATATATATATATATATATATATATGTTATTAATATATATAAATATATATGTTATTAAATAAGGAGCGGAGGTTTCCACACTGCAGTCAACACTAAGGAAACAAACATAGGAATGTGCCTAAATGCCAACAGTGACTGCCCAGATAGGTACAAGAGGAGTGTTGTTAACGCTTATGTCGACCGTGCTCTCAGCCACAGCTCAGAATGGAAGCAAGTCGACGAAGAACTCTGTAGGGTAAGACAGGTCCTAGTCAACAACGGCTTCTCCAATGGTTTCATTGAAGACATCATAAGAAGGAAAGTAGAACGCCATGCAACCTCTGAAGAAACAACTAATACAACACCTATACCCCCTATTAGACTATTTTACAGGAACTTCTTCTCCACCGCTCATAAAACGGAGGAAAGGGTCCTGAAAGATATTGTTAATAGAAATGTTATCCCTACAGACAAAAATCAGAAGATACAACTAACGATTTACTATAAAACCAAAAAAACAGCCAGCCTACTAATGAAAAACTCTCCAGACACGGAGCAGAACGCCCTAAAAGAGACAAACGTCGTCTATGCCTTTAAATGTCCACTTGGGGACTGTAAGCCCCAAAAAACTCAGTATATAGGCAAGACAACAACATCTCTTTCCAGGCGTTTAACGATGCATAAGCAACAGGGGCTCCATTAAGGAACATATACTCTCTTCCCACAACCAAACCATCACCAGAGAAATCTTAACAAATAACAAAAATCTTAACAAATTTTCTGGCATGTCAAGGGGAGTACAGGCCGGGTCTCGATACACTCGGTCCACTATCATCCCAATTGTTTCATCCACAGGTACGTTGGTGAACAGTGATTCTACGTCCAACGATGCTCTTATCCCTGTAGCCCGTGTTCCCCGCAGTAAGTCAACAAATTCCTTCGGGGATTTCAGGCTGAAGTTGCACGGGACTGTGGATGAAACAATCGGGATGATAGTGGACCGAGTGTATCGAGACCCGGCCTGTACTCCCCTTGACATGCCAGAAAATATCCTGAGGAAACTACTCCAAGCTTGTACTAAGGAGGCACCCTTCTTGAGCCCGGATGGGCACATGTATAAGCAAGTAGATGGGGTCGCTATGGGTTCTCCCCTAGGCGTCCTGTTTGCAAACTTCTACATGGGTACTATTGAGGAAAAAGTCTTAGTCGACTTGAACTTGAAACCGGCCATATACTGCAGGTATGTTGACGACATTTTTACACAGGTATCTGATGTCAGACATCTGCAGGAGCTGAAAGAAGCGTTTGAGCAGAATTCTGTGTTACGTTTCACTTACGAGATGGAGAAGGATGGGAAGCTGCCCTTTCTAGATGTAACAGTCATGGAAAGGAGCGGAGGTTTCCACACTGCAGTCTACACTAAGGAAACAAACATAGGAATGTGCCTAAATGCCAACAGTGACTGCCCAGATAGGTACAAGAGGAGTGTTGTTAACGCTTATGTCGACCGTGCTCTCAGCCACAGCTCAGAATGGAAGCAAGTCGACGAAGAACTCTGTAGAGTAAGGCAGGTCCTAGTCAACAACGGCTTCTCCAATGGTTTCATTGAAGACATCATAAGAAGGAAAGTGAAACGCCATGCAACCTCTGAAGATACAACTAACACAACACCTATACCCCCTATTAGACTATTTTACAGGAACTTCTTCTCCACAGCTCATAAAACGGAGGAAAGGGTCCTGAAAGATATTGTTAATAGAAACGTTATCCCTACAGACAAAAATCAGAAGATACAATTGACGATTTACTATAAAACCAAGAAAACTGCCAACCTACTCATGAGAAACTCTCCAGACACAAAGCAGAACGCTTTGAAAGAGACCAATGTCGTCTATGCCTTCAAATGCCCACTTGGGGACTGTAAGCCCCAAAGAACTCAATATATAGGCAAGACAACAACATCTCTTTCCAGGCGATTAACGATGCATAAGCAACAGGGCTCTATCAAGGAACATATAATCTCTTCCCACAACCAAACCATCACCAGAGAAATCTTAACAAACAACACAGAAATCATTGATAGATACAGCGACAACAGGCGGCTTGACATCTGCGAGGCACTACACATCAAGAAGTCAACACCAGCAATCAACAGCCAATTAACGCACAACTATATTCTACCCACTTCAAGACTCCGCTCCAATATAGAAACATCAAGAAATATGGGCCAATAGGCCTTCTGCAGTTACAGATCTATTCTTCCCTTTAGCTTATACCCATTGTTTCGTGTTCTGTGTTTGTTCTCACCTCACCCCAAACCATTGTAACATGTCACCTCACCCAAATGCAGGTATAAAAAAGAAAAGCTGTTTAAACTCTGTTCAGTGTGTGTAACTAAAGTCTTTGAAAATGTAATAAGTTTTACGAAACGCGCTCAAGTGTCGCGTCAGACTAAGAAATAAAGAATGAATTTTGGAGAATTGATTTTTCATTTACCGTCATCAGTAAAAACAAACATAAGGAAAATTGAGAAAATTCGTGTTAGAATTATTATCTTACTTTTTCGGTCATATTTAATAACATATGTCTACAGGAAAGACTGCTACCAAAATATACTAATATAAAAACGCACGACCCAGCAGCAAGGAATCAAGCCTTCACGATAAAATATCGCCGAGATCTGATTCGTAATCAGATACACAAGGCAGAAAATGATATCAAAGACAATAAAACGCAACTACTTCAGGCCACAAACGAATGGAGAAAAAGCAACATCGACGAAAGTCTCCGCACCGCATCGAACAACACCTCGACATCCTCACAGACCGACATCACTTCAGCACGGAAACAAGGATTATCAAGAAGCTAACAACACTATATGGAGGACCCATGGCAATTCCACGACCAAGAGACGGCTTCCTGAACCTTGCAGGTATCAACCTCACTGAGGACCAAGTCACTCTCCTAAATCTGGGTATAAACTGTCACGTTATGTCCAGACCAAGTGCGTTGGCCCGGAAAGTGGAGTTGGAGATCCTGTTGGACGACATATTTGACCTCGAAGCACAAAAGAAGGTCACCACCAAAGACACCTTACAAGCTGAACTTATTGCAGAAGGAGGAAAGAATCGAGGCAACTACAGAAGTACCATACTGACCCCCTGAGCTCAAAGCGGCAGCCAAGAGCCTTCGTGAGAA